>JARHVA010006160.1:735000-989763 GCA_037957365.1 Torreya grandis
CTTTTGAGTTCATTGTTTACTCATCAAACGATAATTAACATCTCATTTTTTCCATTAACTTGTATACTTGTAGTATGCATAAAATCTCAAGCTCATCATTGGCTATTCAATATTTTTAACTTGTCTATGTATATTAATCCTTATAGTTACATTTTATATCCTACCATATGTGTATCTAAATATTTAATTCATAGTCAACCATCAAACTAGATTTTATAAAGAACTTAAATTTTCTCATATAGCCATCCCAAAACCTTTGACTCTCACTTAAATCTCACCATATAAATTAGAACAAATCTTAATTTAACCAAATTTCACTCTAAGATATACCAACATAGTTCTGGAGGTTCCTTGGGGTAAGAAAAATATCCAAAATAGTTTTGGGTAACACCTACAAGGCTTGAGACTAATTTATTATAGTAAAAATTTATCTCACAATTTGTTGATTCTCTCTATCCTTGATTTACCTCCAATTTCCTAGTAGAAGTGAAATTGGGGGTGTTATCCTAAATTTAAAAAATAGGAGAAAACAACACCCTTGAGTCACCTTTTTTAAAATAGTGTCGGGGAACTCTCCTCTCTTACTAATTGCTACTTCTAAGATGCATGTGTGGGTTTTCATAGTTTTTTTTTTTAATTTACATTTTCTATGTTGATCACATGTAATATAAGTCATAAGACATGGAGGATTTATACATCACATATAATCTCTCTCTCTCTCTCTCACACACACACACACACACACACACACAAAAAAAAAAAAAAAAAAAAAAAAAAAAAAAAAAAAAAAAAAAAAAAAAAAAAAAAAAAAACAAACACACACACACACACACACACACACACAAAACTAGGTATCTTAATAAAATATATGTCTCTATAGGTACATCACTATTGATTGAGATGAGTATATGATAAGAGGCCTCAAACCTGTACCTCACACATAAATAGATGTAAAACTTAGTTGAACCTATGATTTCATAGTTATCTCTTGCTCACTTTCCTAGAGCTTTTAACACCCCTACTAAGTGGTGATTTGGATATATCTCACTTAGAGGGGTGTCTCCTCACACCTATTACTCTAGTGCATTTGGATTAACGTATAAGGCATATAATTTCATTTATCTGGCCACTAGTTTTACTTTCACTCATCATAATAGTAAAATATCCTCAACCTTGATGGCTACCCACAACTCTAACCACCTTTTTCTAGTGATGCTGTTATTTGAATCTCAAATAAGCTGGTATGGGGAATCCAATGTCTCACTTTAGGATCTTTATATTCCTAGAATAAAAAATTTAATATATCCATAAAATTTTGACCCATCTAGGATGGGGAATCACCTCCACCCATAAACTAAATTATGTTAGAAAACTTTTTAAGCTATATCACTAGCTAGAGTCTATAATATTACTAGTTTATTCTTTATTACCTACTCCTATAGAGGGGCCACTATAGGTGTTACCACCATAGTGGCACATTATAAGGTACCTTATAGTATAGGTTGGTCTTGGAAATACTTATTGCACCTCTTAGACATACAAGCATATACTTGAGTTTTCTTGTATTGCATGGGTTTTCCCCTCATCCTAGTTTACTCCTTCTCCTTCCCCTTATTCATAAGAATATTTTCTATATGTATTTTTTATCACTCCCTCTTCATTGATTTGACCTTATCCTCCTCTCCAATCTAAGGTATATGACCTTAGGTGAAGGTACACCTTGTGTGGCCCAAGTAGATCTATATCCCCTAAGTGTTCCTCCACATTTGGTATATAACCATATTATCATGACATAGGGTTCACTTATGTATGAAAATCATACTATATCCCAAACTACATGATTTTGTGACTAGGTTATTATTCTCCACCATGATGTCCATGTAACAACCATGAGAAATATTAGGTATGGTTCTAAGCTAATGGTTTATCTCAATCGAGATGGGTGAAACCTATCATATGCCCATGGTAATAAGAGAATATAGGAGGTAATCCCTCAATGAATATGTAAATAGACATGGCCTAGCCTATAATATATGGCCCAGAGGATGTAATTTACACACACATATTCCTCCCTTTTTCCATGCTCTATATCATCCTTTTCTAGTATAAATGGAGTGATATTATTTTCTACCCATAATATAATTTTCCTAGGTTTACCCCTACTACAAATCATTTAATTTATAGGAATCCATTAGATTGGAACACTATCATAAATTTATGTGTGTTGGTCTTCACTCTAGCCCGTTAATGTTTTGAAAAGCTTCCAAAAAATATCATAACCCTTTGAGTTCTAACAATTTTCTTAGTCAGTGTCACCATGTAGAGTCTGTAAACATCTTCCACACTTAAAAAAACCTATAGGTTTACACCAAGATGGTGGGAATGGTGTTTTGGGTCCTAGGTTAGGACTAACTTATTTAAAAAATCCATATTATGACACATTGAGCTATGTGGATAAGATTCTATGGGATTTTTTCTCAAATTTTGGCTTGATTCCCCTATGATCTGACTAGTCTTCCTCCTATTTTAGCTAGTATAGGAACTTCTCTCAATTCACCACCTCATAGTGAAATGGTAACACCTCTTATGGCTATAGATCATATGGATTCTTATTTATTAGACCTATTTCTCTTTGGGTATACATAAAAACAACATGAGTCTAGTTAGTTTTTCTTCAAAAAGATAAAAATATTGAAAAAATTATAAATTTTCATTTTTTTGTTTCTCTTCCCATGATGATGCCATGGATTTACAAGAAAACATATCATGTCATCATGATTTTACAAATTAAATTAAATTACTATTATTGGGGCATAAATTGTTTTACTAGGACATCATTTTTTATGTCCCTAAAACATGACCTCATCAATGGTCATACCAAAAATTACCATCTTATCTAGGGAAAATTTTATCGATGCATAGTCTTAGTAGAATAATGGGGACTAACTTACTTAGGATTGTCTATGTGGATAAAATTGGGTTACATAGTGGTTCACCAAAAATCACCATTCATGTTATTATTACCATTCAAATAGCCAAACAATTTCTAATCTTAATGGGGTTTTGTTCTTGGATCACCAAAAAATTGACAGTCTAAGATTTTAAATAAAATTTAGATCACCACACATTATATGGGCCTTATGGTCACACTTGTTAAAATTTTAGAGGGAAAAATTTTAATGTAATTAAATTTTCTATTAACCAAATATTTAAAAATTTCTAATATATATACTCTAATAAGAATTTATTATGTTAGTGCTCAAATTTGTGTTAATGAGTTAGTCATATTATGTGATAAAATAATAGTGTGTGTGACTCATGAGAACAAGATTAATTGTGAGATATTATAGGAAAGATAATAAAGGTTGTTGAACAACCCACCTAGATTAGTGTTACAAAATTTGTGAGAGAGTTGTGGTTGGAAAACTCCATATTATTAGGATATCTAAAGTCTATTTAAATGTAATCTTGTTTATTAAAATAAATAGTTAATTTTTATTGATTGAGACATTTATGAGAATTCACTCTTTGTGTTTGAGTTGTAGTTCTACCATAATGTTGTAAATTTCCTATGTTTGGTATCATAGTAGGTTTTAAATTCTCTAGTCATTCTTTATTATTCTAAATTTGTCAGTATTTATGTCAACATGGGACAACAATTATGTAGTGCAGACCACCCACAAATGCCATTGGTTTGTCCATCCATCCTTCTTGCATCATGTCAATGGTATAATAGTGCAGATCATGTGTAATCCTATTGACATTAATAATTAATTTTCATTATATCCACTTTTCCACTCCATTATATCTATTATCTTTATTCTATTTTGTTCACAATTTTCATACCTCAAAATTTTAATTTTTTTTGCTGATTTTTTGTACTGTTTCTAGGTTTAGTTTTAAGGCTTTGAATTGAATCCTCTATCTCTATATTTAGATTTAGTTAAATGAGGAAAATTATAAGGTTTTAATTTGATATTATAAACACAACTCATATCTTAGTTTTGTCTTAGAAAATTCAAGTTGTAACATGCAAATAAAGAAGCAGTAGAGTATTACCTTCTATTTGATTTGATTAAGAAAGAAAAAAATTGTAAGAGAAACATAAAGTCTTAGATTGTCTAGTTTTCTCTATTTATTATTTTAATTCATGTTAAATTTTATCAATGCACATGAGTTATATAAAATTTTATATGCATGAACAAATGTGGAGGAAACAACATTATCATCAATGCCAACAAACAGAAATCTATTAAAAATTATAGTGACAAATGTTTGCAAAAGATGTGAAGGGAAGATAAGGTTTTCTTGAAATGATGATCGTGCCTTTTAAATAGTTTAATTAAAACCAATTTAAATAGATAAATCTATCCAATATGTGTTTTAGGTGGTGTGTACCCTCATGCAGATGAAAAATTTGATTGGAAACTTTATCCACTATTGTTGATCTCAAACAACAATGAATCTATGAATATTTTGCTTCTCTCTCCTCTTGAGATTTGGGAATGATTTATGTTATACAAATTCCTTTGGAAATTATTTATAATGAATTTTTTATATATATCAAAGAAATTTATGAACATATGGTTTGTCCTCAATGATGTCGTTACCACCAACATGGAAGTTGTTATAACTCAATGATGATAATGCAATTTTAGGTTATTTTATTATTCTTAAGACTTTTTAGGTCAATATTGGTTTTAATATAAATTTATTTAATAGAGTTAAAAATATTGAGATTTTATAGATTGAGTTAAATAATTAAAGCAAGTATGTAGTGGTAAAATTTGTCTCACTAGGTTTTACATATTATTAATTTGTTGTTGTTTATAGTGGTCATAATAAAATTTCTCAATATGAATAATAGTCATTAAATTTGATTATCATGTCGTATAGTTAGTAGATTAGGTGTTGATAAATATTTATATTCCAATGATTAATTTAGTCTTATGTATAGTAGTGTTGTTGTCCTTTTGTGAATACATGTGTTGTTAACAAACAAGTGGTTAATTTACACATTAGAAGTCATCATTCTCTCTTCAATGTGTATTGTTCATCTAGTGTCAAAAGTGTTAAATAAGCCTATTTTGAAAGGAAAATATTTTATTAATAAAACCATATACAATATAATATTTTCCCCTTTTTTGTAAATGATGCATTATTGGCAAAACCCAACGTCTATTTTATGTTGGGGGGGGGGGGGGGTATTTACTCATGTGAGCATTTAGGGAGGAATGTTAGGAAATATTGTGTTATTGCTCACATTTGTGTTAATGAGTTAAATTATATTATGTTATAAAATAATAGTGTTAGTGTGATTCATGAGAATAGGATTAGTTATGAGATATTTTAGGGGTGAGAATAAAGGTTTTTGAGCAACCCACATAGATTATTGCTAGAGATTTTGTGAGAGATTTGTGGTTGGAAAACATCCATATGATTAAGATATATAAAGTCTATTTAAATTTAATATTTTTTATTTAATTAAATAGTTGATTGTGATTTATTGAGATAATTTTGCTCATTCTCTCTATGTTCAAGCTTCGGCTCTACCATAATGCTAGAGATTTCATACATATTCTAAATTAAATGCTATTTTTCATCCTAGTGAGATTGGACTTTAAATTATTATGCAATTAGTCGAGTATAATAATATCCTACGTATAGGTAATTTAACATAAAATTAATCAATAAATATATTGATCCATTTTAAAACTCTTCTATCATTGTAGTTTATAGCCTACAGATAAATCTATTGATCCAATTTTAAACTGTTTGTGATCATTTTTAAAATTTTATATATTTATGAAATTTAATTATATTAATGGGGTTTTATTAATATTTTCTAATTTGTGACAATTTTATATCTTGAAATGATTTCTTAAGTTTATAATGCTCTCCTAATTTTATGATGCTTTCCTAATCATGTGATAATTTCCTAATAATATGATGCTTTTTTGACCTTGTAATGCTTTCCTGATACTGTGATGATTTCCTAAATCTTCAATTTTTTCATGAGTCTATAATTCTTATTTAAGTTTATTATGATTTATTGAGTCTACGATTATTTTCTAAGCATGTGATGTTTTTCATAACATGTAATGCTTTCTTGAACAAGTGATGTTTTATTGAGACTAAAATGTTTTCTTAAGTTTATGATACTTTCTTGGGCCTATGGTAATTTCCTAAGCTTAAAATAATTTAATAATATTTTGATGATTTTTTGAGCATATGATGCTTAACCATGAATGTGACTATTTTTAGGAAAATTAAATATTTTACACCTTGGTTATGATTTGACAAGCCTTATGATGCTCTAACATGAAAGTGATGATTCTACAGACATGTGATGACTCAATTAGGATGAAATGATTCTAATTGCATATGATGATTCTATAGGAACCCAATGATTCTAAGTGTATGCAATGATTCTACAATAATGTAATATTTTTATAGGTTTGTGATGTCTTATTAGGCAGGTGATGATTTTAAGGCATGCTATGTTTATATATATATATATATATATATATATATATATATATATATATATATATATATATATATGCGTACACAAATTATTATTTTTATAACTCCTATACCTCTAATTTTATGAAATTTTTTTATCTATTTTATCCTAATATATAATAGTTGTAAGCATACATTCCTCTAAAACAAGATAGTTAACAGGTAGTCATATTTTTAGGAGAATAAACTCTTAACATTATAAACTTGAATCTACATCAAAATAATGTGATTTAATTATTTTATTGTGAAAATTTATTATATACTAAATCTTAATTATTTGTAAAATTTTAGAGGTGAAGACACACATTGGACAAACATAAAAATTTGTGATCCTTTTGTAATATGAAATAAATATTAAGGAAACTACATATTTATGATCATTTATATATTTTTCAACATTTATCAAAATTTTAAAACATGCAAAGCTTATTTAATCTTGCAATGCTTTTCCATGCTCAAAATTTTAAAAAACAAACACACCACTTATGATGGAGGATGAATTATTTTCAAGTGGTCAATGTAATGATTTCCTAACCTATAACATAGTTAGCATAAAATTACCTTTAATAGTCTCCCATTTTCCATAACATCATCTATATGTATTTTCCAACCTTTCACATTAGCCATAGTCGTACTTACCTTCTCTATTATGAGGGAATTATATTGTTGAAGTAATAATTTAGTTAGGTCAATCTCAATATTATCTTAACATAATTAAGAAATTCATTAACCCATTATTAATTTCATTTGATAGTTATATCTAAGGTATTATTCCTCCCACTATACACCATTTGATGAGCTATAATAGTTTGAATCTAATGATCCTTACTCTACATTTGATTCAAATATTTTTGATAAATGCCCACCTCTACATTCAATATTATATCACTTGCACCCTTGATGATTTCAAATAACTTGTTAACTGAATCATGTTCCTTTAACTTGAGAATAATCCAAATAAATAAATGCCTTCCAAATTTGATGACCTCCTCCTTATTTCATTGTACTTCTAACATGTGTTTTTCCATAGGTGGACTTCTTGTTCTTACTCTTACATGAGTTATGAGATCCATTGTTTAGATCCACCATGATTTTTAAAATGTATATAACTCTTTGTAATTTGGCCAACAAAATGGGATAGATTTTCAAGGTCAATAAATCTTTGTATCTATTAACCTTCATGTATAATATCTAGAGCATATTTTATCAAGTCCTCTTGAATCTTCTTAGTGGTTTTTATGAAATAAAAATAATCATGATGAGCCACTATAGACCATGTTTCTATTCCAACAAAATTTTCCTCACTAATAAAATGGTAGGATTGATCATTAAAGTCTAAAGCATAAGAATAACTTGAGAAGATGGATATGATTACAAATTCCCACCACTATATAATATGACATTTGAAAATAATAAATTATATATTGATAAGAAAAGTTTTCTCTTTATTTTTTCAATATTAAGGACAAGATCTATGGACCCATACTCTTGATCATAGGGTTGCAACATTTTTATGCTATTTAAATTTGTGTCTAGAGCATTCTTCGTAGTCAGTTTTTGATCTTTGGTGTTTGAAATATGCTTCCATTCATTTGTGTTTGATATTTCACAATTATCAACACCATAATGATATTCTTGATTCTTTGAATCCTTTTACAATGTATCTAGACCCTTCTATAGTATAATAAAATCTACCATGTGCAACTTCAACTCTTGAGTGGATGTTACTCAAGTAGAATATTCAACATGAGATTGGTCTATAGTCTCTATCACATGTGGTGATGATTCAAAAATCAAATTGGGATTGGTTATTTAGTCAATTCATCCTCTAGAATTTTCACTCCTTATAATGGACTACCTTCTTTTAGTGTTAAGGGTTCTATTTCAAAATATTATTATATCATTTTTAAGGAATCTAACTTGTCATCTAAACCTATCACAAATTGAGTCTCAATCCCTTGAAAATTTTTCCCTACCACATTTTTATCTATGAGGCCACTCATAAATATGTTTCTAGGTGTAGTAATATAGTTTTTAATCAAATATCTTATATAAAATTAGCGACTTTAAATTTCATATGCAAAACATCTACATCATGTTACAACTTACAATATCACTCAAATAGTTTGAGACAAAGAATAAGAGTGGGTCAAAGTTATTACCTAAACTTGGGATTTCAATAAAAACTCCCCATTTATGCTATAGGTGTAATACCTCTTACTATCTGGAAGTAATCAAGAATTATTGGATAATCTATATTGGAAATTACATAATATTTGACATTCTAAAAAACCTCCATCCAAATAAAGTGAGCTTGTTCCTCATTGGTCCATGGTCAATTCCATACACTTTACTTAGTGGAATATCCTTTTGGGATAATGTGGCCTTATTTGTTGGAACAGATGATAATATGTCTATATATGATATCACTTTAGTTTCCTCTAATGTCCATTCCCAAATATAAATTAGATTCTTCACTAATTTAGTGGTTTTTTACTTTTTGGGATTAAATCGCCACATGAATTCCCTTCCATTTTTTTCCTTTTACATAATAGAATTGGCTTTATATTATGAATACTCAACCCTAGTCACCTCATTAAGTGTTTCCTCAAATGGTTTTTGGTGCTTCCCTAGATTTTTAGATTTATGTTTAGGTCAATTAGATGATCTTGCTACATTGGGGTCCTTTGAAGAAATTATATCTACTTGTAGGTTTTGAGTTATGTGATGATGACATAACAATTTATGTACTAACAATTATTTCATTGCCATGAAGGGAAATGGGTTAGTAATTTTTTTGGTGTCCCATGTAACCAAAACCCAAGTTTTGTCTCTCATGAATGTGACATAAATATTCTATTCATGCTCATTACTAAAAACTTTTGGTACTCTGGGTCTATTATTCATGAGATCCTCAACTTGAACAACCAAAGTGATAAATTATTTTGTCCATCCTTATACATGAAAAACCTTGATCCTCTAAAAATACATAATTTATAAAAATTACTTTAGTATCTTAGTTTGGTGAAAAATTCACTCATCTTTTTAGGGTCTCCCAATAAATAAATAGAATTAAAACTAGTAAAAAATTATACCAAAACTTTGGAAAGTGTTGTAACTAATTTTATTTTCTCACATATCTCCAAAAATTCAACTTAATAATACTCATTCCAATTGAATTTGATGTTGGAAGTCACCATTTGTTTTGTAATAGCAATTATTTTTGTAGGGACATCCTTCCAATATTTAGTTGTATGTCAGAACTAATTTCTAAAATTCTTAGAGAGTTTTTGAACCATTATATCACTCACACTTCCTTTGCAAAATAATATCATTCCCATATTACATTGATTTTATATATATATATATATATATATAATTCCTAGATTATATGTGGCATACTCTTTTCCATATATTGATTAATATTTTCCCCTTCATTATCCAGATTGGTTACACTTTTCACGGTTTCTATGTTGATTAGTATAATTAGATTTGGAGGTAGACATATTTTTCCATTCATAATCCTTATTAGTACCATTTGTATGAAATCATTCATAAAACCAAATAAGGTTAACTTGAGGGTACTTGATTTATCTTTTCCATTTTCTTATATTAATTCTTGAATACATTTTTCTCAAATTATTTGAGTCTTGCATCACCTAAAAATCCATGTGTGGGAATGGATAATTATCGATGGAATAAAAAATATCATATATCCCTCCATGCCAAAGGATTTTTTTAATTCAATCTCCATTTCCACATTCTCAATATTGAAACATTTTTTGAGTTGATAAAAATTATCCCAAAACACCTACATTTTGGAATCTTCTTTAAAACGTCATACAACTCTTCCATAAACATGGATGCAATTACTCTGATTTTTACCTTGTTACAATCTTCAAAAGCATTCATCTAAATTAAATTGTTGAAGATTCAAAACAAAGATTATGGTTTTCAAATTTGTTTCTCTAAATAAAAATTTTATTGTATTTTTAATAACTTTGGAATCTATATTCATCATCCTAACACAAAAATTAAAATTCAACATGTGTAATTAGATCATCCTCCTTCCTTTTCATTTGAATTTATTTTGTCATTAAGTTCCTATCATATTTTTCACCATAAATGATATTTTTTTAGTGTCATCTTGCATGATTTGTTCATATTTATTACAAGGCTTTGTTTTAATTTGTTGTGATGCTTTGCTTATTACAACGAGAAGTTTTTATGGGATGTTTTTGTATGTAAAAGAATTTTTTTTAATTATATGTGATATTCCATGTAGTGTCTCTCCATGATACATGATGATTGTATATTCTAGACAATGATTTTGTATCTAAATTAGAGAGGACAACTAAACTTCACCAAAATTTTCTAATATTTTATATAAGTTAGGAAATATTTTCCTTTTCACCCACAAAAAATTATGTATTTTTCCATTTTCACTACAAACATGATGATATTTTTATGATATTTTCCACCCCATCAAATCCATTTCTAGCAAGATTCACCACCATTTACATATAAAAATTCTTATCTTTATTAAATTTTCCACTAATATTCTCCCAATTTTTTTGTGTGCCTCTTTCATTGAATTTCATTGCTAAAATTGTAGTGTAATTATTTAAAATACTCATTTTTAACCCTTCTTTTTCATAAATTCCAAATATTAAATATTTTTAAGTTTGTAGGGATTACTTTGAACATCATAGCTTTATTATACTCAATGTGTGGACTTTGGTAATCAATTTCACATAGAGGGATCATTTGGATATGGTTTTGAAAGAATTATGATGAAAATGAATCCAAGAAATCTATTTTTTTGTCTATTTAACCATTGAATTATGATCTCTATTTTAGTCATCACCCCTTTCATCTTGACTTTGTTATTTGTCATAAAAACAGAAATATACATGTCTAAGGAATTTAAATCATTTTATATGCAATGGTGGAGTTAATTTCACCTTATGAGGCTCATAAGTCCCAATTATAGGTCATGTCACCATTTAAAGATCAAGTTACACATGTCTTGAACTATTTTGAGACATGTAAATCCCCCTTAGTTGTGATTGTCTATGTAGGAATTCAGCTCTATTTATTTATTTAGCCCTAGATTATATACCAATTTTTATGCCAACATATTATATTAAACATTTTGGGATGCTAGAGGATTAGGTAAATTCTATTGCATGTTTTTGATTTTACATTCCTCTACTATTGACCACTTTAATCCCTTATTAGATTTGGGGTTCATCCCATTTGATTCCTCTCCTTGATAAAACCCTTTCAACTTCCTCATCCTTTCTTAATCATGTGCCTCTATTGTTTTACCTTGAAATGAGAGTGATTTCCCACTCTTGAGTATAAATAGATTCTTTTATTTGTTATAATAGATCCCTCATAATATTTTAATAACCATGTCTTTATATTTGTTATTGTAGGTTCATGCATAGTGGTTCATATTATTTGAGAGCTCAAATATCATCTAAAGGACATTTGGTTCTTGGGATTTCCTCCATCCATAGTATTAATAAATGTCCATATTTGGTGTCTACCCTTTTCATCGATTTGTATTCTACTTATATCTTAATCTCCCATTACACATATTTACAATTAAAATAAATCTTAAGATATTCACTATTTTTTGCATGTATGACCTTGATCCTCATTATGTTTCATATTTATATGGTGATTGAAATTGATATTAGAATTTATGGTGATTTATGACCTACATCCACTAATAGATAATTGATGACTCTTAGGGTCATGATATTTTTGTAGTTAGTTCCTTCCTAATAAATTAGACTAAAATTTTATTCTAGTGATGTAGGGGAATCTTAGGAATACCAAAAAAAGTGAGCTTATATGTTTTTTGGAGTCATAGATGTGAGTGAAATTTGAACTAGAGTTCAAAAATTATTTTCCCAACCTTTTTCCAATTTGAATTTTTAAACTTGAAATCAATGATTGAGAGTGGTCTAAATGAATGTTAATGCTATGTAAATGTTGAATAATGTTGTAATAGACTTTTGTGGTCTTAAAAAAAAGGTCTTAAGAGTGGATTGAGTCATTATGTCAACTGAAATAATGAGGTGGTAGTCTTGGTTTACCACCCTACATGGGGTTTAGAGTTATTGGGAGTTTATTGATTCAAGAAACCATTGTTGCTCTTGTCTAAGAGTTTTAATTAGGTAGAAATTAGATATATAAATTTTGTGGTCCGTAGGAAGGGCATTGTGTGGAGAAATAGGGAAAACATGTTTGAATATGAAAGAAGGTCTGCTAAAACATATGCATGACTATAAATCATCTTGGCAATGAGCTAAAGCTTCATTTGAATTCAATATAAATGAACATGTTGAGTCTAATAAGTTATTGATATCATTTACATGATTATTAATTGATTTCAAAATTGAGATTGAGAATATTCATACTCTGCATTATGTTCAAATTTTTGTTTAAGAATAGGAAGAAGGTACAAATTTATGGTAAAGGACTTGAATAAGAATGTTCTGAGAAGATTACTATATTTTGACAAGTTTATTATTGTTTCAAGTGATTTATATATTGAGTTTCACATTTATTGAATTGATTTGAGTTGTAATAAAACCAAGGACCCTTGTTTACTATTGGAAAGGAAGTTGCATAAACTCTATTTTGTACATTTCACTTAGCATGCAGACTATGTGTCATTATTATGAGTTAAAAGACATTGAAGTGATTTGCCCCCAAGTATTTGAAATTATATGTGAGGAATGTTTTGGATATATAATGTCCTTAAAAAATAAATAAGTCATTGATTTATAAAACCATTCTATGATAACCCTGCTTTCTTATAATAGCATTTGATACTGTGTATTCAATCCAAAGGAGAATAAGTGACTTGAAATTGATTTATAAGGCCTATGGGTATAAATTTAAGTGATATTTAATTTTTTTGAGGTTTAATGATCCTATTTTTTGCATTTATTTGCTATTTGTTTAATTTCTTAAAGTATAGACCTGTAGCTTGTCAATCTTTTGACATAGTCAAGTGCAAATTGTGTTGGAATGTATGAAAAAGGTGGATTAGTGCTGAATAAGGATTTAGGGATGTGACTAGGGTCAATACAGAACTAATTAAAGTTATTTTTAGTGTTTAAACCTAATATAACAAAAGTTATGCATTTTTAAAGGCTCTCAGCCTATAGAGTGGCCTATAAACCCTAGATTTAGGGTTTGGAGTATAAAAGGAATTGAAACCATCCAAATATCATATTTTTTTTTAATATTGTCAATTTAAATTTGATTTAAATAATTTTTGTGGTTGCAGAGGTGTATAGACTAATATGTATAGATTATTGAGGACTGAGATGGAATAGGCTTAAAAGGGCTAGTTGAATAGGCCAAAGAAGGAAAAGGTATGTGTGTTGAAAGTGAGATTTAAAAAGAGTTGATTAATCTAGAGGATGATAATGGGTACCCAAAAAGGTCATTATTTTCCCTAGGTTGATCATACTTTAATTAGACCAAGGAGGTTTATCCATTAGGAGGGTTAATTAAGGAGCCAGATAAGCCTATAGATACTAAACTTTTCAATGTAAACTAACCTAAAATTTTGTGTGAAGAATAATCATGGTAAAGGGTAATCAAAAATATATTTTTTCTTAGATGAGATGTTTTATGAAACAAAATAGTGGATTTGTCCTGAAACAGGGCTAATAACATATGAAAGCAAGATACTGACTATTGAGTGAAGAAGCAAGGTGTGAGTGATGGAATTGATTTTATATGATTTTAAATAATGTGATATAATGTTTTAAGTGTTTTTAAAAAAAAATTAATATATTTTTTGGGTTTAGTAAATTTGGACAAGTTTGGCCTAGTGTTAGTTCAGGAAGCTTTGCAAGTGTTCAAGCAAAGTGAAAGAGAATTGTAGGCTGAGGGAATAACTCTACATCATCTAGTATCATGTTATTATTGGAGAATTATTTAATGGCCATGAGTTGGGAATGTCATATGCTTATTTTTTTAAATAAATCACTCTTATTCATTTACCCACTCATTAGGATCTAGAATGTCTTAAGCACTAATTTTATTCCTCTATTTAGTAAGAATCACACCTTATTTTCTTGATTTGATGACTTATAGATATACCACATCCATTGATTATAGAACACATGAGTTAACACTTTGGTTTTGAAATAACACACCATCTTGGACCATAATTTTTTTTCACATCATAGGTGCTAAAACAAGAATAAAAAGATACACTTTCTTAGTCACATCCATTGCTTGTCTGCTCTAGTTATGGTTTCTATCATTTAATATTCTTACATGGTCTCTAGGTAATTCAAATAATTGTGTTCTCATGAACCTTGAATACTTGTAACTTAGGGTATATGTAATGTTCATTTCATGGTTCTTAAATCCAAATATTTATTGTTCATTTCCCTATATACATTACTACATCCCTAGATGACAAGTATGCCTAAGGATGACTATAGAGGGAAAACCATTTGTATACCCTTACATTTTAATTATATATGGATAGGCACTATATTTTGGGGAAATGTTTTAGCTTAGCCATCTATTTCCTCTAAAACCTAAATTCTAGCTACAAATGACTGTTCATGAAATTTTATAGAACTATTATTGTTTCCAATGGTTTTGAAATACTATTTTTGGCCAAATAATGCTCTATAATCACTTATTTATATCCTTTATCCTCCATATTTTCCTCTTGATCACTTTCCACTCAGTCTTATTAGATTCACAATTGTGTAATCATTTAGAACACCTACTTTTCTCTAGCCATTTTTGGATTGCAAATGTTTTTATCACTATATCCTTTATGTACTATTTATAACACCATTAGAGTTGTTCCTAAAATATATATTTTCATATTTATCCCTTATCCTCATCTCCCCATCTCTTTATATCATTATTTATGTTGAATTTGAATGAAAATCTTGAGGAACCACTAAACATTTGTTTCATATCATGGATCTTTGGCATTCCTCTTATCAACCTTGAGTATTAAGAATCAGGTTAGTCTAACCTCTACATACTATTATTGTATCTTGATATGAGGGAAATTTTATAGAAAGTTGGAATTTGTTTCATTTATTATGTTATTTAGGTTAGTTTATTTTATTTTTTTGTTGTACATTTCATTTATAAATTAACTTCCAACATTAAATTTTAGTTAATGTTCTTACATTACTACTAGATCTACTTCTAGTTGTTAACATAGATTAGTTATTTTTTATTAAGATAATTATTGCTTCTTTCCTTTAGTCAGAATAACCTAGAATATTGGATAATTGAATTAGGTATGTAGTGGACACTAGAGGTGTTAGATATTTTTTAAAAATCCTTTCTCAAAGCCTTTATTAAGTATTTGGATTCTTCCATTTGTAACTAGTACTTTTTTTCAGCCTTTAATATATGGCTATCCAAACCCATCTTGGTACCATCTCTTAGATAAATTTCACTACATATACTTAAATTTTATAATCATCTCCATCTAATAGTGCTACATTAGTCCCTTTATTTATAATACTTGTTTCTAAGTTTTTAAATCCTTATGATTACAATTGAGCTCCACCCAACTACCAATCCCATAGATAGGATTTATGCCTAATAAATTTATTGTAGAGTAAAACCCATCATCAAAACTTTATGATTTACTATTTTAAGGACAGATAATGGATTTTATGGGTGACTCATGGCCTCATCACTTGTTTAATTAGAAACATGCAACCTAGTTGCATGTGATTTTTTATGAATATTTATGTATTTGTAATGGTTTTCACAACTCTAAAATACTATTTTATAAAAATGAAGCATTTTAATAACCTATATATACATTCTTTCTATATCTTCCTATTTCTCTTGATCATTTTCACTCAATGTTATTAAACTCATCATTTTTCCTATTTATCACTATGCCTACTTTAATATATCCCATGTTGAATGTGGTAGCATTTATGAAATTTCTTGTTGATCCAAATTACTCTTTTAAATATGAAATAACACCATTAGAGATGTTCCATATATATAACCATCATTATCTTGTGTGATATTCTCCTCCTCTCTATCTAGGTCATTCTATATGTTTAATCAAAATGGCTATGTTAAAGAATTAGTAGGATTCTTTCTAAGAGCATGAATATTTAACTTACCCCTTCTCTACTAAGAGTACTTAAAATTAGGTTGGTATAACCTCAAAACATAGTGTAGGAGATTGATATGAGGGAACCTTGATTACTAGGTGAAATTTTTTTCATTGTATACAATCTTTATGTTAGTTTATCAATATGCTTCATTGAATATTTTTATTTAAAATTACTCAAAATTTTAGCATTTACTTCTATTTATTATTTTTATAAATTCATATTGATCTTTATATAGTTTATATTATTAGATTGCTTAGTAGATTATTCTCATCTTATTCCTCTATTATTTTTTTGTCTTTAAACATTTAGCTCAAGTAATAGAAAAAATTGGATTTTGTATTGTCACTTGTAGTGAATCCTATAGAATCATGGTGTTTATTTTTTATACCTTTTCAAGCCCTTAGTATGTATTTATATTTTATATCTACATTTTGGCATGCTTGGTGGGACCCTACTACTTCCATACCTTTTTATACTTATGTTTTTTTAGTGCAAAGCCTCTCTAATTTAGTTTTATTCAAAATTCATTTTATTCTAAAAGCCTAAGGATTATTTTTTATTAAGATTATTTTCCCTAAAAACCCATGGAATGATCATAAAACCTTGTTATGTATAAAATTTAATTACTATTTTTTATATTTGGTTATTTTTGGATTTATTTGACCCTACATGTAGGTTATTTTGTAGTCTCTCCCCCTATTTCCTTCCCCTTTTTCGCTTATCTCAATTACAATTCTTTAAATCCATCTTTTAGATGTTATTATGTTGGAAAGTAATTTAAAAACAAAAATATAAACCATTATTTGTAAGTTGTCAAAAAAATAAATGATAAAAAAATAACAAGAGAAGAATAAGACACTATAAACTCTATGAAGCCATGAAAGATAAATATTATTTAAATAATGGCCTACTTTTTCCTTATTCTCATATTTATCTATAAAGTCTCTTCACTTTCCCTCCTTTCTTTATGGCTTCTTCACTTGTCTCTTTGTCTTTGTTTTGTCTTTTCTATTTCTTTTTGTCTTTACTTGATTTTTATATAATTATTAATTGATAAATAAATCCTTTTCCTTATTCCCATGCTAATACTCACTTGGACTAAAATAGGTGTCTCACCATGAGACACTCAAATAAAGGTCCTATTGAATCAATTTTTTACAATTTTGCTTCATCATCATGTATTTAAGATAACTATACTTCTCCTAATCTCCTAGGCCACCCATGCCTTAACTCCTCACTCCTATTAATAACTATATATTACAACCTTAAATACATTTTAATTTTACAAACTTAAAAATACTTTTTATTTCAATCTACATCTAGTTTGAATGCCTTGATACAATCATAAACACTACCATCAAGAGAAGACAAATCTATAGGAATACAAGGAGTAAATAAGGGAAGATAATAATGGGGTTATCCATTATAGTTTACCCCACCAATTTCCATCTCAAAAGGATTAACTTTTCTTTGTTACCATTCACATTATCATGGTATAAATTCTATGTGATAAAAACTATTCACCATGCACTGCATAACCATGCCATATTAAAACTTTAAAGTGAATTTACCTATGCTATAATTTTATATGTAAATTAGAAACCTGCCAATCTTCTAAATATACGTAGATAATATTTTGTGATTATGTAGCACTTTAGTATTGTACACTTAGAAAAATCATGAACTATACACATGTTTTAGTTTTGTAATCCTCACATCTGCTCTATCTTATTTCCATTGGACTATCTCTAAATTTGACCAACCTTATATTAATGACATATACATCCTATCTTTCCTAGAATTCTTAAAATATACTTATCTTATAGTACCACTAAAAGTTCTAAGCTTATGCCTACTCTCCTTATCCCTGAACTCTAACATTTGGGTTAGACAATAGCATCAATGTTACTATCCTAGCTTGATTTAATTATCCATTGACCTAAATTCATCTAATTTTTTAATAAAATGTATTATAATGGTCAGCCTAAGTGATTTAATGTAGGATATCTCTTGATATGATTGGTATAAATACAATATCAACCCTCATTCATTCCTCACCTAGTAATCAGACTAAAAGAACACTCAAGTTACCAAAAGATTTCCTATTCTACCCTATTTTGATATTAGTAAGAGGAATGACCCATCTACAGTTATGAATTACTAAAATAGTAGTCATAAGCTTATATTTACCAAGTTATAATCTAGGTCATTATTGTAATTGATTTACACATTTCATAATTCATACACAAGCCAACATGTAGGGCATAACTACATGAGTCTAAGGCCCTCTTCTAGAGTATTGGCTAGGTAGGAATTGCACTTTGATAATATTTTCATTGTGGGCCAGCTTAACACCATGTTCTCACTAACCCATTTTCCCCAAGTTTATATTAAAGATGCAAAGATAGGGTTTTTCCATTCACCAAGAATAACATTTCATGACTTAGATTTGAATACACCAGAGTGAAGGAAAATCCAAACCCAAAAGTATCCAAGTGATCACATCTTATTTCAAAAAATATTTTTTATGTGACATTAGTGTCAAAATCAGACACTAACATAAATATAACTATCCATGGCTGTCATAAGAATTTACTAAGCTAGAAGCACAAAATCAAAATCTGATGATTGATACAAAACTATCTTTGTACCTACTTTTTATCTATACTAGATACAAAACTACATTAGCATCATAAATAAATAAGTAGTTTATTTTGTCATTTATATTTCTATCATAACTAGACTTTCCATTAATAGCCTCTCAGCTTTATAAATTTAACATATGGTACATCTAAATTTAGCACATTAATTGGCTTGTTGTAGATATTATATTCACCCTTGTGCCCTATCATTTCTATAGTCTTAAACCTAACCAATAAATAGGATCCTTATCCAAATTAGGGTTAAAAAATATACTTACTTGGTACATTATATGACTTTTCCCATCATTTTTGCATGTTACCTATATACTCTCCTCTAGTCCATGTGTCTGTCCACTTTGAAAAATGATCCACATCATTCCTTTGATTATAATTTTAGAAAATATTTATTCCTAGATTCTTTTACCAAGGCCATCACAACCAAGAGATAATATTACTTATTTTACTTAAGAATGAACACTATTATGAAACTAAATGAGTCACTTTGGCTTCCACTAGATTAACACTAATCCTCTTGAGTAGTAATTATCTTTGTTCACCCTATATATGCAATATTTACCATATTTTTCAACCCCAAATCAATTTTAGCACCAAATCAAACACCCATATTGAATTATACTAGAATAGCTAGTTATTATTACCATGTCATGTGCCTATCCTACCTTATTCATGAAATTATTCTATATGCACATGGGTAGGTGTTATAAAATAAAATTCACATTCAACACATGTATTATTGCACAAAGGCAAGTATTGTCAAGTAAAATAAATAAGATACATCTCGAACATATGTTATTCACTATTCATAAAGGTGAGTATTTTTAAATAAAACCAATATGATACATCTTAGATTTCATCCATTACTAATTTATCATCAAAATATGTAAAAAATCCTATTGATGATGCTAATAATAAAGAGAACAAAGCCATGAAATACATAATCATTTGATGGTATATAATTAGGCTATATTTTCAAGTGCAATATTTACCATAACAAGACCAACCTAAATAATTTAATCAGGTAAAACACCCTATACATCATAAAATGATCATAGAATACTATCATTGATAATAATAAACTTTAAACGTACTAATGACAAATCTCAGAGCCCCTAGAGTGGACCAAGGACACAAGGATAAATGATGATGCAACGATATACCTAGGCCATGAAGTACTACACAAGAGTGTTTTTAACACAAAACACACAAAAATAATCTATGATGATCAAAAGGGCCCAAACTAAGAAAAAATGGAATAATACACACTTGTTTATAGCTTAACTAGACCTACTCTTTGGAGACTTGGCTCAAATAACAACCACACTATTGGTAAGTAGTTTAGTAGAAATAATATAAAACAATATTTTCAAATTATTAAGCTCTAAATGATGTAAACAAATAAAAAGAGAATAATAAGACACTATAACCTCTGTGAATCCATGAAAGATAAATATTATTCAAATAATGGCCCACTTTTTCCTTCTTCTCATATTTGCCTATAAAGGCTCTTCCACTTCCCTCCTCACTCTATGAATTCACTTATCTCTTTATATTTTCCACTTTTTTTTGACTTTATCTAATTTTTACATAATTTCCAATTTATAAATAAGTCTTTTTCCTTATGTTTATTCTAACATATTGATAGAGGGGTCCTTGGGGTAGCTCGACACTTTGATCCCACTAACTCATTTTTCCAAAATCATTTCAAGGGTGAGGAAGATAGGGTTTGATCATTTGATAAAGAGTGACAACCTATGAACACAATCTATATACATCATAAGAAAGGTGAAAAAAAACCTAGAAAGATGAATCTAGTTGCATCCACATCCAGTCAGTATTTTATACATGATACATGTGTCAAGATCAGCCACTTACATTGATGCAACTATCCAAATATGATGCAATCATCTAAAGCCATATAATGCAAAATTATAGGATTTGATGATTGTTATAAGATCTTAATCAAGTCCAATTCTATCCTAATTCATCTTATATTTTCATGTGCATAGTAAATCAAATAAGTAATCTTGTTTATAATTTATCAAAATTTCAATCAATAGATGTACTTTCTATTTTTGGCATATCCAAATATTAAAATTTAGAATATTGTTAATCTAAGTTTTAAAATTAATTAGCTTGTTATAGATCTATTTATCACCCTTATACTTTATCATTTCTATATTCTTGACCCTATTTACCCTTGTATAATAAATTTAGACAACACTCAACATGATCTTACATACCTATTACACAAACTAAATCCTCATGATTTTAAACTTTTACATACTCCATGTTTCCATTAGTTGAGTTTATTATAAATTCACCCTCTAACACTTATGAGGATGAGGATTGATCCTCAACCATTGATTTTCATCTTAGATCAATGGATCATATTTGATAATCCAATATATAAATTGAGAAGACATCCCTAATATTCAAAAATATTTTTATTCTAGACTTACTCTACCAAAACTCTAATTAAAATCTTCTCGAATTTTTTATTTACTCAATCAAAATATGCATAACATAAGGAGAGTTGTTAGAATGACTTTGCATCATTAACAAATACCTTGAGCAATATATTAGATCCAATCAAAATTATATTTTATCAAAGAAGAAAACCCAAAGGGTTGGTATATCATTATTTTTTATATACTTTATATTTCATTTATTTATCTCTTTCTATGATATTTTCCAATCTGAGGACATGCACTTGGGTTTTAGGTTGTAATTTTTTGTAGATTTTTTACCAAAAATAAACTAACTCCTTTATAATCATATGATCACATATAGCATGACTAGTAGGACTATCATCCCTACATTCTCCTTTGAAACATCAAAATATTCTAGTTAATAAATTAGCTCAAAATTGGTTTAACTTAACTTTCTTTCATTTTATTCTATTTTTTCCAATTTCCATTCCTAAATTATTGGTGGAAAGGCTTTGATAATTAGTGGTAGCACTTCTATTCATAAAAAATATTATAGTAATAATCGGTGATATGGTGTTTATTCTATTTATTAGTTTTTTGTGTTTTTGGGAAAATGATGATATCAACCTAAAAATCAATGGGAATGACCCATGAAATGGAGGATTTGATCTCAAATTTTATATATACTGTCATTTTATGAAAATGAAAAAATTAACCTCTAAATTAGTGGGATTGAATTTTAAATTAGTGGAAATGCCTTGGTAACTATAGATGAGATATTGTGATTATGTAACACCTCAATCTTGCACACTTGGAAAACTTAGACCATGGTTATTCCTCTAAGTTATACACATGCCTTGATTTTGCAAGCCTCACATCTACTTTATCTTGTGCCCCTTGGCCAATCTCTTAGTCCAACTAACCTTATATCAATGACACAACATCCCATATTGTTAAGAATGCTTAAAATGTGCTGGTCTTACACTTGTACAAGTTTTGAACCTATGTACACTTTCCTTCCTAGACACTAATGCCCAAGATAGAAAGTATGTTGACATTACTATCCTACCTTGATACAAGTGTCTAGTTCCCTAAATTCATTCAATTTTTAAAATAAATGTATTAAAATGGTTGTCCTAAGTGATTTAATGTGAGTTATCTCTTGTTATGATTTGTATAAATACAATATCAACCCTCATTCATTATTGACCTAGTAATTAGACCAAAATAATACTTAAGAAGCACTCATGTTACCCAATGATTTCTAATTCTATCCTATTATGATATCAATCACATAAACAACCTATCTATAGGTTTGAAGTACTATATGAGAATTAATAAGGTCATATTTTATAAGTTACAAGCTAGGTCACTATTGTACTTGCTTTACACACATTGCATGATTCACACACAAACCAACACATAGGGGAGAATGACATGAGTATGAGGACCTATTATGGATTATTAGATATTTACTCAACACCCTTTAACAATGAGGCCATTGTGGGTTAGCTTGACACTATGTGCCCACTAAACCATTTTCCCCCAAGGTCACATTGAAGATGAAAAGCTAGGATTTTGCCTTTTCACTAAGAGTGATAGTCCATGACCCATATATAAATGCACTTGAGTGAAGGTGAAACCAGACTTAGAAGCATCCAAGTGGTTACATCCTATTTTATAAAATATTTTGTATAATACACTAGCATCAAACCCATACACTAACATTAATGCAAATATACCATACTAATGTATCATAAAAAAAAACTAAGTACTCTATTTTATGTCATTTATATATCTAGCACAGATGTACTTTCCATTAATAGCCTATCTCAATTTAATAAATTCAGCATATGATACATTTGAGTTTAACACATTAATGAACCTTCTTTAGATATGATATTCACCCTTATGACCTATCATTTATATACCCTTAACCATATCTACCCAAGTATGATTACTTAATACAAATTAGGGTTAGAAATTTGGTGAAATAAATCTTTGAACATCAAACCCTATATCATCTAGGGTTTTCTATTTTTTTTTCATATTGCTAATACCTAATTGATAAATCTTGCAATCATGTTTACCATGGACACAAATGTAAAGTATTTCATGGTCCAATGCCTTATAGTTTATATGGTTTTCTATGTTACTTAACTTGTCAAAACTATTAATCAAATCTATGCACATAATGAGAGAGTCTTAAAATGGAGACAACATTTGATATCACTCCTAAGTCCTTTTACAATGTTATAGATCTGGTATCTAGACACCAATGTGAACAATTGAGTAATACAAATGCTAAAATTTCACTATTTGAGATCTTAAAGTAATCTAATGTTTAAAAAGACATCCTATATGAGATATTACATGAAACTCAAGTTCTAAGTTATATTGAGCCTACTTATTTTACATATATCATAAAAGATCTCAAGAATAATGCTAAACTTATTACCTTTGATCCAACTAATTTACCATCTAAAGATATTATTAAATTAAGAGTTAACTTTATTCATACAAGTGAAAAGAAAAAATAAGGGCATCAAAAGGGTGCTCATTAACAATGAATCAAGCTTAAACTTTTATAGTAACCATTTTATAACCATCATGGGAATTAACACCAATTTGATTCAAAAGTTGATTATGCATATGAAAAGGTTTGATAATTTACACAGTCTTCCAATTTATCAAATTACATTGGATGTGACATTGGGACCAAAAACTATTTCAACTAATTTTTAGGCAATTCTGAATCATTCCATTATAATATACTTTTGGGTAGACCTTGGATACATTCAATATAATCAATCCCATATGCACTTCATAAATGTGTAAAATTAATACATTATGGGACTATATTAACAATGCTTGCTAATGATAAACCTTTCAAATTTTGTAAAAAACAATCCAAAATTGAAGGCATTCATACAATGATACCACCTAAATAATGGATTCCTCTTCAACATATACACACTTAGTATATGGGTGAGTTAAGTACAATGTATCCTCCATATCAAGATGGAAATAAGGTACCACATATTGAGGTGCACATTAATGCACATCAAGATAAAGAACCATTACCAATACATCCAAAATTTAAGGATTAAAAACTTGCACTTGTTGTCCATGATAATGATGATACTCATATTCCTAAATTTGAAATAAGTGGTGGTTTAAAATCAATGATAACACATGTCAAACACCATTATTCCCATGGATTATCTTATGTCAATGATGAGCACTATTAGGGATCTTCAAAAATAGGTCTCTACACTTCAAATATAACTAGATTTCCATAATACTAATGCAAATGTTACCTTATTTAATAATCAACCTCTTGTATAATACATACCTAAATATAATTATCCAAATAGTTTTTAATTACCACATATAACTATCTATTGGCATAATAAAAATCCATTAGAGTAGATGTTAAATTATGTACATTATTTTATTCAATGGGTAAATAATCATAAACTATTATTAAATGTATTACATATGAACATTTTTGAAGAGGCTCATAATTGGTTATATAACTTACCAAAGGGCTATTTAACCATTTTTATCCTTACAAGTACCAAATTGTTATCCCTTATATAAATGAGGGAGATAAATTATGAAATGAACATCATAAACAAAAATGTTGTATTCCTAATCTTTATATGAGTACTTTGAAAAACTTACTTAATATGGAGCCCATATAAGGTCCTCATCCTATGCCAAATCCTTAAGTTTACAAAATAAAAAAGTGCACACATAACTAGGATTTAACAATTTGTTTATACATGGGTGGTGCTTATTATTGTCATAAATATATTTATCCTATACAAACCAAGACCACTTTTAGCATAAAGCATTTTTAGAAGCTCAATTTTAACTTCTAAGATTTGTAAAAGAAGGTCACTTGGAAGGACTCTTTAGAAACATAACAATAAAAAATACTTGTGGTCCTAAAAATGATTAAAACATGGGTTTGGGTTATGAATACCACATCTCCATATACATTTACACTTGGAAATCTTTAGCTATACCAAATGGAATAAAAATTTGACAAAAATAAACAAGGTATTTCATTTACACATGAAGGAAAATTAATACATATTTCAAATGATAGAATTACATCTTTTATTACACATGAAAAATGTGAGGAGGAACATGCTATGTCCTTTTTCAACCCATCTAACCATGATGCAAACAATGTAAAAGATCTAACTTGAGGTTGTAAGATTCATAGTGGGAGGAGATATCTATAACCATCCATTAGATGACATCATAGGATGATCTTCCCTTATCTTCAAAAATACCAAAAATATAAAAAAAATCACAAACATTCAAAAATACAAAAACATTCTCAGCATCTACATGCTATATTATCTCCTTGGCATCTATGTGTTAGTTCCATGCTAAGGGATAGCATATCATTTTATCTTACAAACACATATACAAGCATACATATATACATGATACACTTATGGGTGTTGGGGTTCCCCTCTACTCATGCCACCAGGACATTGGGGGCATCCATCTTCTATGATCTTGATACACATAGGTTATATGATTTGATGATCACTCTACATTATCATGTGTGAGCTTACATATTTAACTACACATGCCTATTATTCCTACTTATATCTTTCACATGGTACTTGATATGATATTTAATTACTATTTTTTCTAACACATTCAATCCATGGGCCACTATGACATGCTTATGCTAGTTTCTTTTTATTTTCCTCTATACACTTCCTTAAGTGTTTTGCCTTGCTATTATCTTTATAATTAGAGCATTTAGATATGTTCTATTGTATGTGGCCCTTGTGCATATGTTTGCCTTCTTAGACATTTAAATATGTCACTGCCTTCTTCAATATTTAAATATGTCCTTATTTGTTGTATAGAAATTTTAATATGTCATTCCTTGATTTTATGGATATTTGACTAAGTTATGTCCATTCAATTTTGTAACATTTGAACATGCCTCTTGTTTATGGTCTCCTTACACCATTACTTGATGACTTGCTTTTGAGTGATCTTATGTGTGTGATTTTTTTAATATTGATCTTATAATATTACTATCTAGATGTTGTTATGATATTTATCATGCATATTATGCATACATGTTATCACATTAGTTTTATGCACTTTAATGATACATTAACCTAGACATGTTTCCTTCTATATGCTACATGGTTACATTTATAGATTTTATAGTTGTCTTCCCTTTTTTAGTTGTGGCAAATTGTAGGTACTATTTTTATCTCACCTAAATGGGAAGAATATTAGTGGGGGCATGATTTGGAATCATATTATCTACACTTTATACCATTTTATAAATTTAGTGAGGGAATGTCATATGGACATAGATTCCACACATTCATAGTTTCCATATTATAGTAGGGGCATGATTTTGAAGCATGTTATCCACATTTACTTAGTAGTTAGTAATTATGCTAGTTTATAGATTTAGTGGGGGCATGTCATATGGACATAGCTTCCAAACATTCACAATTTCCATATTATAATGGAGGTATGCTTTAGAAGCGTGTTATTCAGATTTATTCAGTATTCGGTACCTATACCCATTTAAAAATTTAGTGGAGGAATGCCATATGGACATAGCTTCCACACATTTAATTTTTTAAAATTTAGTGGGGGCATACTTTGGAAGCATGTTCTCCACATTCAATAAGTATGTCACTTATATCAATTCATATATAAAGTTGGGGCTTGTTTTGGAAGCATATCCTCTACACCTACTCAGTATTCAACATCTCTAGTTTATAGTGGGGGCATGTTTTGGAAACATTTAATCTACATTGGTAATCATATCAATTTTATATTTATCCATATATAGTGTGGGAATGCTTTGGAAACATGTCCTCCACACTTACACAATTATCTAAATTGGATAAAACACACATTTATACAATTCTGATACACATTTATGGTATAATTCTATACATGGTATGATTGTTATACATAGTTTCAACATGAAACATATATAAGGTGCATAAGATATGCAACAAGTGCCTAATATTAAAAAATCCAAATTAATCTCATATTCTAAAACTATTGCATGTACTAATACCCCCTGGACTTTTAAGGAATTTTGTAAGCCAATATACTATAGTATTTTGTTCACCTTTTTAGTATGGTTGAGGCAATTAAATAAATCAATATTTACACATTTTTAGTTTGGACTTGATCATCTAAACTCACTAGGTATAAGTATCATTGGGTTGCATGATTGATCTAATATTAGCTTCTAGATGGAAACTCATTTTTGCTCCAAAGTTGGGGGCATGTACCTTCATATATATATATATATATATATATATATGCACTTTAAATATTTATCTATATTTATGTCTTAATCTCAGTTTTAGATCCTGACAATGATACATCTTTTAAAAAAACAACTTGGTAATAGGGAAGGCAGTTGCATCGACACACATGTGTAATCCTAAACCTTTCTCTTTAAATTTCAATATATTTGATGTGATTTTGACCTAGATTATATGCATAGATTATACAATGTAACATGCTCTTAGTTATAGGTCAGCCACTAGAAAAACACTCAAATTCAATTTCAACAAAGCACTCAAATTGAACTCAAGAAAAGATAAGGTGTGTATACATACCCATGTATTTATTCCTTTTCTTTAAACTAGTAGATTCATTACTAGATAAAGGAGGGCAGAATGTAGATGATATTTTGTGATTAGGTAACACATCAATATTTTACACTTGGAAAACTTAGATCCTAGTTATTTCTCTTAGTTCTACACATGCCTTACTTCTACAAGCCTTGTGTTTACTCTATCTTGTGCTCTTTATCTTATATATTAGTCCAAATAGCCTTATATTTATGACTTAGACATTTCAACTTTCCTAGAATGCTTAAAATGTGCTTATATTACACCTCTACAAAATTTGAGCCTGTGCCTACTCTCTTTCTCCTTAGACCCTAATGTCTAGGATAAATAATAGTGTTAAAGTTACTTCCCTACCCTAAAAAAAGTGTTTAGTTCCCTAAAGTCAATCAAATTGTAATGAAATTTATTAAATGGTTTGTTTAAGTGCTTTAATGTGAGTTATCTCTCAATAATATTGGTATAGATATAATATCAATAATCATTCATTCACCATATAGTAATCAAACTAAAAGAGCACTCAATAAGTACTCAAGTTACCAAAAACTTTCCTATTCTACCTTATTTTTATATCATTCTAAGGAATAACCCAACTATAGGCATGAATTACTAAATGAGTTGTCATAAGGGTATATTTTCCATGTTACAAGCTAGGTCACTATTGTACTTTCTTTACACACATTGTATGATTCACACATAAGCCTAACTTAGGGGATAAATACATGAGTATGAGGCCTTATTTTTGAGTATTTGATATGTAAGAAACACCCTTTGACAACATAGTCATTATGGGTAAGCTCAACAGCGTGTGCCCACGAACCCATTTTCCCCAAGGTCACATTGAAGATGGAAAACTAGGGGTTTTCCACTACTTATTTGTTTTTAGGTAACCTATCAGGTGTATTCTCTCCCCTTTCTCACATGTGGGACATGGGTGACCAAAAAAACATAGGTTACTATTCATATTTTCCTCAAGTGTAACTAAAGTTTTCTCTTCTCTTTCCCAGTTATGGGATCCTAAGGATCACAAATAGTGAAACTTCCATTTTTATTTAGACTACATGATTTGGATTTCATCACCATCCATAATTCCATAGGGAAAGATGATTGGGATTTTATTCCCAAACATAGTACCAACCTCATATATATGACAAGTATATAAATTGAGATAAGTTGTAACTAAATCACAACAAAATTCCTCATAAAGGGTTACATGAAAGAAGGGATTTATCTCTAATGCCAAGCTATTATACATCACCCTTGAAGTCCAAATTTATGATAACATTTCACTAATATCTCATGACTAAAGTGGTCATGTAGGGGATAAACTTTTCATTGATCTACTTACCTATTATTTATTCTTATTTGACAAATTTTGATACCTACATACCACAATGTATATTAAGAACCATTTAGAAAACCTTTTTATAATTTTTGATTAAAAATTTTTGGTCATAAATTATTGGTAGTGAGATGGAAACCATCCCCCCCCAAAATCTCAAAACATACCTCTTGAAAGGTTAATATATTAACCTATTCCCATGTCTTGTGAGGTAGATACATGTGATACAATCACATTACACACCTATTTTTATACTAAAGATAGGGATCATCTTTGAATGCATGTTGTTGATTTTTTATTATCTTATACCCATATTTCATGGCATATCTTAAACATCAAACAAAAACAAAATTATCCTAAGTTAAAAAAAATTCATTACACATTTATGTTAGAAGGCATTAATTTGACTAAATATTAAGTCATTTTAATCCCCTTCATATCCTAGGGACCCTCTTTTAACTCAAAAAAGAATTGTTGTTCCTTGACATCCATGGGTCACCATTACAGGTCCTATACCTCCTCCTTCCAATTCAAATAGTCCTTTTTTGACTTGAAATCACACTCTAAATACTTGATTAATAAGGGTTATACTCTAAGTTCCTTCCCCACATATAAACAATATTATATTTCAAAACACATTGCCTTCAAAATCCCAACCATATTCTTCCACTAAAAAACAATATGACCTTGTGGAACAAATAAAATAGAAACCAAAATAAATTTATATTCTAGATCTTTTTCATACATCTAATGTCCACAAAGAAATATTGTATGAGATTATGTGCCAATCTAAGGTTCTAAAGGACATTGACCCACCCAATTCCAAGCACTTGTGGGAATTTATCCCCCAATCAATAACTCACATTTGACCAAAGTGACATGTTATACCTTGGTCCATTACACAATAATCTAATTTAAATAAAAGTCATCATTTCTCATCAAAAGATAAAGTGGGTTATCATAGACAATGGTTCAACCCTAAATATGGCCTCATTGAAATTTGTAAAACATTTGGGGTATACTTCAGTAGATTTTTAACTCGACACCATTACTATCAAGGTGTATGATAATGTAGAAATAAAATCATAGGGTACTATCTGTTTACCTATTCTTGTTGGGCCTATCACCCATGATACCCTTCACCATGTCATAGACATTAAAATAGCATAAAATTTTCTTATTAAACATCTTTAGATCCATGAATTATGCAAAATCCATTCCACATTTTAACAATAACTAAAAATTCCTCATTTTAGAATGGAGGTTACTATTCCTAATGATTTACAACCATAACAATATTATAAACATTTATAAGCCAAACATGGCCAATAAAATTATTTTCCTAGCATTGATCATATATGCAAAAAGGACAAGAATAAATATCCTGAGTCTCTCAAATCTAATTACATTGATCTAAGTAACCTTGCATCCACATATACTTCTCTACCTCATAAAATTTCTTCTCATTTCATGATTGAAGATAATGGTCTTGGTACATACAAGATCAAGGCCACTTTTCATATTACAAATTTTCCCAAATCTCCCAAATCCCATGGTAGCACCAAGATGGAATGGTGAAAAAAGATAGATTCTCATCCAAAGGAACCTCTTCTATTTGTTGAAAAGATTTCATCAAATCAAAAACCATCCAACATTTCTAAATATTATTGGTTGTATAATGATGATTTAACATCTTTTCATTAGATCACCATATATCCCATTCCTAATAACATCATGGAAAATCATGAATATAAAGGAAAAGGCTTGGGGGAAAAATAAGGTATTATTGAGCATGTTTCTAAAACTAGACATAAAGGTACTCAAGGTAATGGATACAAACCACTTGGGGGTGACCCCTCAGATATCAAGAGTGACACAACTTTAAAATATATCAAATATGATCCTAAAAGTGATGCATACTCTTATTATAATATATATGATGAGATAGATAACATGAACCTATTCGATAAAAATGTCATCCTTACCATCACATCCTCATCCAATTTCCCTCTTACCCTCCATATCCTAAATTAAATGATTGGGATCAAGAAAATAGCATCATAACATTGGATGAATTTCAAAATTAAGAAGTAATCTTAGAGTTCTTGGGCCATTTGCTGATTGCAAATCATAATCAAGGATTTGAGTTCACAATGGACCCTAGTGCCTCCTTTGGAGAGAAGGTGAACTTTATTAGTCAACAAAACAAAATAAAACATTGAGGTCTACTAGTGAAAACATCTTTGAGGCACTTTTAGACTAACATAAAAGTAAATATAAAGAGAAGTGCCTAGGTGAAAACCTATTTCCAAGCACCAAAAAATGGGGAAGTTCTCTCCCCCTCAGGAAACATAGAGACCTACAAGTGTGTATAATATATTTGGCTCATATATCATTTCAAAGTAACAAAAGACATTTGAGAAATTAGTTTAATATTTTACTCAAGCACTTTTTGAATGGTCATTACCTTCCATGAGTAATTTTGATTTTTATCTCATGGGTAAGCTGAATGGACCATAATCAAACAAAAAATATCAATACCCATTGTTATTGATTATATTATAGTATGGTTCTACACTTCTCATTGAAGACACCACCGAGGTTAACATTGGTATAATAGATGATCCCATAATTATGAAACTTGGTGCATCCCTCATTGCATAGGAACATGAACTCATTATTGTCATTCTTAAGGAATTCACTAAAATATTCATAGGCTTATATCAATATGCCCATGATAGATCCATCTATGGTCATAAACCATATTGTTTTTCATCAGGATGCCAAACCTATTGAATAAAAATTGTGGAAAATACATTCACACATTGTTATACTAGTAAAGAAAGAATTGGAGAAATTATTGGGGGCCAAATCCATTTAACCCATTGATTATTCTGAATGGATCTCCAATATTATCCTAGTTAGTAAGAAACTTGAAGGTATTAATATATGTACTAGATTCTAAGACAAAAATGTGTCCCAAAGATGATTTTATACTACCAACATTGATATGATTATGGACACAAAAACATGATACAAAAGGATATCCATCATGGATGGTTTTTTAGGATATAATAATATTAAAATAACACTAGAATATCAACATAAAATAACATTCACCACTCTATGGGGAACATTCTATTATTAGGTTATGCTATTTATCTTGAAAATTGTTGATGTTACATATTAGCTTGTAATGACTCTCATCTTCCATGACATGATGCATGATATTTTTGAAGACTATATTGATGATATTCTCATAAAATAAAAATCACATGTAGGACATCTAGAATTTGTACAAATAATATTTGAGTAGTTTAGTTAATATAATGTGTGCCTTAATCCTAATAAATGTGTATTGGAGCCACATTAAGAAAATCACTATGATTCATTTCTTCCCATTAAGGTATTAAAGTTGATCTTACCAAGGTTGAGACCATCATAAAAATACCTCCCCCTTCTAATTTGAAATAGGTTCGCATCTTGTAGTGTAAAATTTAGTCTGTTCATTGATTCATTTCATAGCTTGTTGATCACTACCATCCTTTCAGTCACCTCTTGAAGAAGGGAACCAAATTTCAATGGAACATCAATTTTCAAGAAGAATTTGAGTAGTTAAAAACCTATTTGGAAAATCCATAAGTGTTGGCCCCAACAATGCTTGGAAAACCACTATTGCTTTACATTTCACCTACTAAACATGTCTTGGGGGCCCTTTTGGCCCAACATGATGACTAGGTAAAATAACATGTAGTATACTATATGGGTAGGACACTAGTAAATTATGAACATAATTATACACCAATTTAAAAATCATGTTTAGGACTGGTATTTAAATATCATAAGTTGTGTCAGTACATGTTGAACAATAAGACCATCATAGTTGTAAAAGTTGATCCCATCAAATATGTTCTTTCCAAAGTAACATTGATATATTGTATAGCTAAATGGATTATTATCTTAACTAAAATCAACATTAAATAAAATAATCATAAGGCCATCAAAATGAAATTACTTGTAGATCAAATTTTCAAGGCACCTGTAGACACCAAAATCGTGTCTACTCCTTGGTTGTCCTCCCCCCTTGGTCCCTTTCTAACTTCTAACCATGCCTCACCTATGTCTTATTAATTTAAAATAATCATCTATTTTAAATTAATAATTCTCTCTCTCTCTCATGACACATCACCCATGCCACCTCTCCTCTCCTTGGATTCTTTGCCCTTGGATACCCTCATTTATCACCCTATGACCTATTCCAACATCCCCTCCACTAATCCTCATGTTTACTTAATCCACCTTTGACTGTTTTTGCACGACCAATTACCCTTGGCAGTTGGAAGAATGGGCAAAAGGCTAATTTTATCCCTTTTTTCATTATTCCAGCTACCGACGTTGATTACCTGTCTCCCGACGCTAGTGGGATCACCGACGTCAGTTACTTAAGACTAGCCCGAATGCAATTTTTGGGCTCTCTCAATCTCTCTCCCCGGTCAGAATGACAATCACAGACCTGATCAATGAATCAATCAATCCTTCTCTCTCTCGACTGCCAATCCTTTGGCTGTAGGTACTCAACCTCTCCCTCTCTCTCTCCTGGACATACAACAAGCATCACAGGCTATAGGGACAGTGCAGGAAGCATTCTACATTAGCAACAAGCGTTCACACCTCTACCTCTGCTCCAAGCAAGAGATAAGTATTTGTCTTTTATGTCATTTTAGTAGCTTAGGATGTATTTGTAATCAATTTTTTCTTTATTGCTTCTAAGCCATAATTCAAGATCAGACCCGGCTATCAACCAGACCAATCAAACACTTTTCTTGGAGAGGCTGAAAAGCCCTCCTTTTAACCAGACCCCTCTTGACACCCTGTCTTCAATCTGACTCCTTCCTTAGACCTTATTCATATCCCCATGACCCTACACAGACTCTCTGACTGCCACAAACCCCTTCTGTTGACCACAGAGCTTCTCTAAGACCTGACCAAAGACCACTACCCCCACCGACGTTGGCAGACTAATCGACGTCGATAGACTTTACCAACCGACGTCGGTAGCCTAACCAACGTTAGTGACTGTGGAAGACCAACAATAGAATACAAGTATGCATATCTTTGTTTCCTTTGCTTAGTCTTCCATTTATTTCTTTTTATCAGACATTTTCTTTATCAATTAGTGGACTGACACCCTTCTAGGAAGTCTCTGCACTTTCAGGATCAAGCATTGCTTGGCAGTCAACCTTACATTGACCTAATGCCTTCTTTTTTTTAGTCTCTTTCTTCTGTAGGTGTCATCCTCCACAACCAAAGAGGAGTTCTCACAATGTCTGGATAATGGTGTGCAGACCTCATCTGGGTAACATCTAACCCTAGACCATTTCCCTTAGTTTCTCATTTCCTTTTTGAATGTGAAAGCAAAAAATTGTATAGAAACATTATGGCACGCCCAGTGGGATGCTAGGGTCTTCCTTGGGTTCTTTTTCATTTCTTTTCATATAGGTGCATTAGGTTTCTCCTTTTCACCTCTTTCTTCTATCTCTTCCAAAAGACACTATCAGCAAAAATTAAAAAGAATCATTCTTGTTCTTTCTTTTCTTGCATCTTAGACTAGTCAAAAGTCATACTCTTCAACCCTTTATCAACTTGTTTTCATCCAAACTCACATTTCATTTTGGGCTTAAAATACATTGCATTTCACTTCTTCTTGACTACATAATTAGTCCACATCTAGTAATTAAAAATTGCATCATGAATTAATCATAGTCCACTTATGTTACACAACCAAATCACTTGCACAAATCAAACATCAAAACTTACCTGAGACAAGGCTCGACTAGGATTTCATCACCCAGCGGATACCTTACCCATCTTGGTAATCCCACTTAGACTTCACTACCAAGGGAAAAGCCCACTCTATTCTCTGGTAGAGGATAATCTCTAGGGGAAGTATATACTGGCTAAGCGAGACCAGCTTACCACTAGGCTCGTGAAGTGAAGGGAGCTTACTCCTTAGCACCAGGCCAAGTACGAAACCTAACACAGACTCTTGAGCACTGAAACTGACCTAAAACCATCTTTAGACTACCTCTTCTAGGACCCATTCTACAAGCCAACCTCCTAAACACATTCTAAGGCATAAGCCAACATGATTCTAAAAGTTGATTCTTAGGATTTAACACTTAGGATCTGCCTGTCTTCATCTATTTTTTTCTGTTCCTATCTGGTTTTTTGAGCTAGTGAGGACATTTTTCTTCTTTCCAAGAACATTCAAATTATTTGAGTTTTTAGAAAACACAATAACTGACATCGGTTTTCCCACCGACGTCAGCCACTTTCTTCGCCAGCATCGATTATCTGACTGACATCAGCAACCTTTTTCATCGGCATCAGTTTTTCAATCGACGTTGGTCATTGTCTAAATCCTCTTTTCAAAATAGTAGTCTTAAAACCTGACCCTTTTTCTACCAAAACCACCTTTTGAGTTTTTGAAACTAAAAAAACATAGTTTCTGGAACCTAACCCTTCTTGCCTTGAATGGTTTTGACACGCAGTCAAACCAGAATTCTTCTTGACCAAGCAAGGCAACAACTGCTCCCACCTTCACCATCTATGCCTAGTCCTCTAATGGAGTATCATTCAGAGACCGAACAAACTCCTACCTGACCAAATCCCAATCAACCTTCAATTTTCCCCGAAGGGGACTCAAACTTTGAGAGACTCCTTGACCACAATGTCAAGGCTCTCCAACACTATCTCGCAAGAAACCAAATGCGAGACCTTTCAGGTGAAGCGATGATGACATCAACACCATCCGCTACCCAAACTTTTATGACTCAGACTATTGCCTCAACCATTAACCTGACCATGGCCAATACGCAAAGTTTGGCCTCCCCGTCTATTTTTGAACCAACCTCCATCAGGGTTTCATTACCCCCTCAACCACACACAATTCAACCAAGTTCTACATCATACCAGAACTTGATTGTCTCGACTCCGCACACTCTTACACCCATAAATGCAAGAGTGTCTACCTCCCCTTTTGCCAATACCACCATGCAACCACCTTTGGCGGTATCTATTCAACTTATGCCTTCTACCTTCATGACACAACCACCCCTAGCTTTCACATCTATCCCAATGACTAGTTACCCTTATGTTGCACCCATACAAGCACAACCAACCACGTCGTACACCTCTTCTAGCACCTTCCAAGCACCTTACAACCTAGGGGGTGCCCCATCTACCAATTTGTTAGCTAATCTCATCAAGATGTTGATGGATAAAATGTCTAATCTTGAGGCTTCTATTTCTGGTTCACACAATGTCTTTTCATATGACCAAATTTGCAATGAACGCATCCATCCCTCCATCCCTATTAGACCATATCCCAGTCAGTAGGAGCTTCCTAAATTTACTCAATTCCATAATAAGGAAGACCCACAATAACATCTATGAGCATTCAAACATGCTTGTTATCTTATAGCCCATGACGATGCATTACTTCTACGCACATTCCCCATGTCCCTTTCTGGCCCTGCCCTTGATTGGTACAGCTCTCTCACCAGTCATTCTATCCTTTCATTCACTCAACTCGCCCAATTATTTTTTAACCATTTCTCAATTAATATCACCAAAAAAGTCTCAATCACAGACCTCTACTCTATCAAACAGTTTGACGATGAATCAATAGTCAATTTTGTCACCCATTGGAGAGGCCTAATCAACCAACTCTCCTTCCCTTTACCTCAACCTGAGCTCATTGAGCTCTTTTCTCAAGCATGTGCCAAGAATATCTCATCCACCTTGTAAATTCAAACATTCTGTACTTTTGACAAAGCTTTCACCATGGCCCAAAATCTTGAACTCTACGCGATCGAAGAAAATAGGGTCAAATTACGTAATACCAATGCAAGAACCGATGACCCTTCTTCTTCCAGACCTTCTTCTTCCCATTCCAAGTCCAAAGGAGTGGCCAACACTATGGTTGTTATATCACCATCCTCAACAACAACTGACCAACCTCAACCTTCAACATCTCAAAGCATCACAAAATAATTCCAACAACGGTACATACATCATAACTACACTCCAATTAGAGAATCATACGCTTCTGTGTTGGAAAAACTCATCAAGCAGAGGGTCCTCAATCTCCCTCCAATCTGACCACCTTAATTTGACTCCTCAAAAGCCATCCCTACATGGTATACGGAAAATGACTTTTGTCACTATCACCGTGTCCAAGGCCATGACATCAACAACTACCAAACCTTCAAAAACATTATCCAAAACATGATAGACAAGGGTGATCTCATCTTGGACAACTCAGATGCCCCACCTAATCAAAACATTAATATCTTCAAATAACCTTTTACTAACCATCCTCCTAGCCAAAACAATGTCTAGACCATGGCCGATAGCTCCCAAGAGCATGATATACACACAGTCAACACGGTCTTGCCTCTTGTCCTTGACCAACCTCCTCCATAGGTAGAAGAGTCTTCTTCTCCTATTAGTTCTCCATCGACCTCTCTTATATTGGAGGACACTTCAACCATACCAATGCCATTAAGCTCACCTTCATCCTCCCTACCACTAATAGAGGACCATACCCTTCCTACTCCTCAACCACAAGTCGAAGGCACAATCATCCCTACCCTCTACCCTCTTGAGGAGCCGCACTCTCCTATTCCTTCTCCACCAAGAGAAGAACCAGTCTCTTCACCCATTTTTATCGAGGAAGACCCAATCATGGTTTCCTCTTGCCTTTTACCTGAGATCGCTACATCTTACTCACCTCCATCCACATCTGAACCCAAACCCGTATCTAACCTCACCTCGCACAATGGTGGCCCTCAACCCAAACCAAAGAAGGCCACTAAACCACACCAGAGGACTCCTCCCCCACCTTCATCGTTGCCTTCAATTTTGGGCCCACCTCTGTCCACTTTAATAAGAGTACTTCCTACTCCCATACTTCACAGAGGCAAGTGACCTCCATTATCCCCTCAACCCATCAGACATATATTTCTTCCAAAACATCCAACACCTATCACCACCAAAGTTCCATCTACATGTGTGGCTACACCACCCACAAAAATGATGGTACGACCAATGCCTCTTATGCCTCTCAAACCAAAATCATCAACCTCCACTGTAACAAGACACATAGATCCATTAGCAGGTTCTAATGCCATGCTGTTATGGTAATTGTTGTAGTCTTCTCGCATCAATCTCCCACCTCTTAAACCATATCAATCTCTCAGACTAAAACTGCCCTGGTTTGATGACACTCAAATTTGTGCATATCATCACATGCTTGGGCATGACACTAAGTATTGTTGTGCCCTCAAGGTTGTCATTCGCCAATGCTTGAAGAAAGACACCCTTCTTCTTGACCATATTATCAACAAACCTTCAACACCGCCCTACTCATCAACTCTCAGATCAAGACCATCTTGGTTTGACAACTCTAAATTTTGCCACTATCATCACACTCTAGGACATGACACTGAGTGTTGTTGCACTCTTAAAGTTGTCACTCGTCAACACTAAAAAAAGGATACCCTTCTCATCAAGGATCCTCTTGACCACCCCTTCGATAAATCATCAACACTGACCCATGCTTCTCAAACCTCATCACCTAAATCGGGATCTCCATGCCAGACTATGGTCCCTTTGCCACCTTTAACCCCCTTATTCGACATCAGCATAGTCAATTTGACCACCAAGCCTCAACCGACCTTGACCACTCTATCAAACATTCTCCCTAGCCACTAGGGGAATTCAACCTTCATCCAAGCCTCAACCAACCTTTCAACCCAGTCTCGACTAAATATCAATCACTCTTTTAATCCTAAACCTCGACCATGCCTTGACCAAACAAGCATTGACCTGACCTCAACCAAACATCGACCAACCTTGTTAATCATGACCTCAACCTGTCTTGACCAAACATCAACCAACCTTTTCATTAAAACATTCAACCTGGCCTCGACCAGACCATCAACCAAACCTCAACCAAACCTTGACCAAACATCAACCAATCTTTTAATCATGACATCAACCAATCATTGACAAAATATCAATTGACCAAGCCATTGACCCAATTTTGACCAATCTCGACCAATCTCAACCAATCATCGACCAAATACCAACCTCGACCAAACCTCAACCAAACATTTAACCCAACCATTGACCAATCATCAACCAAATATCCATTAACCTGACCCTCGACCAAACATTCAACCAGTCTCGACCAATCAACGACCATATCAACCAACTTCTTAATCATCTTCATGTCCATCATCAGCCATCAATGTGACCAATTTAGAACGAAGTAAACGAGGCAAGTTTGATCTTAATTGGCTCAGACCTTACATTATAATGCACAAGCATGGACCAGGGACTTATCAGAACCTGAGCCCTTTAATTCCTTACATTTGCAACCATTCTATTGTTAGTCGAGTACTCGTCCACTTGACATTTAACTGGAGCTCATCCCTTGAGCAATCCCTGTCCTCTTAATCCTCATTCCTTTCAACCCTATTCCCCTAAACAAATCTACTATAACCCTTTTATAAAATATGGATGCTTTGTCCTAATAAAAGGGAGCCCTTGAACTTCTATAGTCTTGTCCATGACTCAAAATTTTGTGAAAAATAAATCGAGATGTCAAAATATCCAAGGTCACAACTCTAAAGATAGACTGCTCCCTCAAAGGACAGCTTTACAATCATTACTATAGCTAATAGGCTAATCCCTCGAAGGATAGCTATTCAAAGCCCTCAAATATATATATATATATATATAAAGCAAAAATATAGACCATTCCCTCGAAGGATGGCTATGACTAAATCTTACTACAAACAACACTTTCTTAGAAGCTTCCCACATCGATCAGCTTCACAAACGACCACAAAACAAAATGACATCTCTATGTAGACTTCCCGCATTGATCAATCTGCTTAAGAAAAAAAAGGGGGTCATGGATGCGGCTTGTCATCTTAGGGTCTCCTATAAAAAGGGGCAAAGTTCTCTCTGCTCTAAAACATGTTACCCTCTCCTCCTATCACATCACCTACTCAAGGGACTTTGAGCTCACTTAAATGTCAAAGTGATTCGATTACCTCTCTAACACAACCCATGGTCAACGACATAATGCATGAATGGGGCTCTCAGTTTTAACAACCCCTATCTATGTTATCTATCTGGTCCGTGTCAATGAAAGAGCAATTTGTCTTTCACTTTTTTTTCACATTTTGGTCACATTCAACCAAATCATTTTCTCAAACCAAACCAACCCAAACATTTTCAGACCACCAACATGACATAGTCCATTTCACATAGTTTCTATGGACACCAATACACATGGAAACTATCGCCCACACAATTTATGTTAAGCATAAACCATTACTTGCTGAAGCATAAATAGACTCAATTTATTTTTAGCATACATCCACCACAAATATGGAAAATTACTAGGGATGAAAGACCCCTCAACCAATGTTACATAATACACCATCACACAATATGAAAAAGGCTATAACATCATCTTACCCTCATCATTTCAATCACATACTCTCATACAGATGGGAAGTGCTAAACCTTAATCACAACCAAACCAATCATCAACCATTTTGCCTCTTAGTTTGAACTACATTGGTCTGAGGCCCTAAGACCGAGGCTATGTAGGCAGCACTCAGATGACACAACGTCTTCTGGGGTTAGCTCGACCACCCTCATTTATTCATCTACCTGATGGACAAACCTTATGCTCCTTTTGACCATGACTTGACCTTGCCCAAAGCAATCCATAACCGACCCTCTTCCTCCCTTTTAGGGAGAACTATATTGGCCTAAGGCCCTAACAATAGGGGCTATGTAGGCAGCACTCAGTTGACATGTGGTCTTTTAAGGTTAGCTCAGCCATTCCTTCATCTGTCCATCCAATGGACTATCCACCTCCACCAATGACCATAGAGATCACAACTATCTCCTTCGACTACAACCACTTCCAAGACAATGTTGCCTTGGTTGTTTTTGCATGTATGCTACCTCATGATTGGTTAGCAAAATTGTTCGCAACCCATATTTTGACCCTCACAAGTATAGGATCATGAGCAAGTTGATCCCCACTACTTGTGACATTTTTGTGTTTTCCAAGAGCACTTCTTAAGCCTGGGATACTTGGAACATGATGACCATTGGAGCTATAGCTTTGATCAAATAACCCAATCAGCTACAACTAAATGCTAGGGCCCAGTTATTTCAATTTTGGCACTCCTCGACCTTGCCCTGTGACAATTTGACCTAACCATCTCGTGAAGTGGTATGCACATAATCTCAAACTTTTACAGCGTTCACACTCAAACTTCACCATATCCATCTACTATTTATCAAATTGGCACCTGATTTTAGGTTTCCTTCCCTCAACTCCTACTTTGAGGGGGAATACCTCATCCCATAATCAGGGCAATCTACATTCATTTTTTGTCTTGCAGTTTGCTAGAACAACCAACAGGACGAAAATAATCTCATCATATACCTGGGGCAATCAACTCCTATTTTTGTCTTGCAGCTCATCAGAACAACCAACAAGACAAAAAGGGGCAAACGTAGACACCAAAATTGTGTCTACTCCTTGGTTGTCCTCCCCCCTTGGTCCCTTTCTAACTTCTAACCATGCCTAACCTATGTCTTATTAATTTAAAATAATCATCTATTTTAAATTAATAATTCTCTCTCTCTCTCATGACACCTCACCCATGCCACCTCTCCTCTCCTTGGATTCTTTGCCCTTGGATACCCTCATTTATCACTCTATGACCTATTCCAACTTCCCCTCCACTAATCCTCACGTTTACTTAATCCACCTTCGACCATTTTTGCATGACCAATTACCCCTGGTAGTTGGAAGAATGGGAAAAAGGCTAATTTTAGCCCTTTTTCATTATTCTAGCTACCAACGTCGGTTACCTATCACCCGACGCCGGTGGGATCACCGACGTCGATTGCTTAAGACTAGCCCAAAGGCAATTGTTAGGCTCTCTCAATCTCTCTCCCCATCCATAATGACAATCACAGACCTGATCAATGAATCAATCAATCCTTCTCTCTCCTGACTGCTAATCCTTTGGCTGTAGGTACTCAACCTATCCCTCTCTCTCTCCTGGACATACAATAAGCATCACAGGCTATAGGGATAGTGTAGGAAACATTCTACATCAGTAACAAGCATTCACACCTCTGGCTCTACTCCAAGCAAGAGATAAGTATTTGTCTTTTCTGTCATTTCAGTAGCTTAGGATGTATTTGTAATTAGTTTTTTCTTTATTGCTTCTAAGCCATAATTCAAGACTAGACCCGGCTATCAACCAGACTAATTAGACACTTTTCCTGGAGAGGTTGAAAAGCCCTCCTTTTAATCAGACCCCTCTTGACACCCTGTCTTCAATCTGACTCCTTCCTTAGACTTTATTCATATCCCCATGAGCCTACATAGACTCTCTAACTGCCATAGACCCCTTCTATCGACCACAGAGCTTCTCTGAGACCCAACCAAAGACCACTACCCCCACCAATGTCGACAAACTAACTGACATTGGCAAACTTTACCAATCGATGCCGGTAGCCTAACCGACGTTGGTGACTATGGAAGACTGACAGCAGCATATAGGTATTCATATCTTTGTTTCCTTTGCTTACTCTTCCATTTATTTCTTTTTATCAGACATTTTCTTTATCAATCAGTGGACTGACACCCTTCCAAGAAGTCTCTGCACTTCTAGGATCAAGCATTGCTTGGCAGTCCACCTTACATCCATCTAATGCCTTCTTTGTTTTAGTCTCTTTCTTCTGTAGGTGTCATCCTCCACAACCAAAGAGGAGTTCTCATAATGTGTGGATAATGGTGCGCAGACCTCATTCAGGTAACATTTAACCCTAGACCATTTACCTTAGTTTCTCATTTCCTTTTTGAATGTGAAAGCAAAAAATTGTATAGAAACAACACCTTTGTTTGACACACATCAATTAGACATCCATTTACTTAATGAATCTATCTTCACTCTAGAAGAATCATGTTAATGGAAACTATACTTCAACAGTTCCTTCACATCCTATGGTTTAGGAGTATGTATTATATTCATTACATCATAGGTGATCTCATTCCCAATTCAATTTGAAATTATTATTCCATACACCAATAATATTCTAGAATATGAAGCACTCATTGCTAAACTTCACCTCATAGTGCAATGGAACATTAAATAGTTGGTTGTCTATAGAGATTCAAGAACATCAATCAGGTTATAGATTAGTATCAAATCAAGGATGAAAATCTCATGACCTATAAAGGTATGATTGATAACCTCAAACATAAATTTGATTGCATCTAATTTGAGCAAATACCAAGAGAAAATAACTTATCAACAGATGTAATGACCAGAATTGAGTCATTAATTGTATTCTCAAATCCATGATAGTTGTTCCTCATTAAAAATATTATTATGCTAGATTATAGTTATTTAGATTCAAATATGGTATGTGATATTTTTGGTCTTCATTCCCCATGGTACTAAGATGTATACATTTATTTCCAAGATGACATTATTCCCATTGACCTATCATGCAATCAACATAAATACTTCATTCATAATGCATCTTTCTACACTTTATTCAATGGTATGATCTATGATAAAGGTTATGATGGGATTATAATTCATTTTCACTCAGGTGAATTTTAATTAGTGATTAAAGATGTGCATATAGGTATTTATAGGTTCATACAATAAAAATGGTCCCTGCTAAGAATCTCCTTCCTACAGGACATTATTAGCCCAAAATAAAATCAGATGCATGTGATTATTTCAAAAATTCCTTGATTGTCAAAATAATGGTGATTTAATTCATGTGCCTTCATTAGCTCTTCATCTTATGACATCTCCATGACCATTTTATACTTGGAGGCTTGATATCATTAGCAAGATAAAACCCTCTTATTTAGATGACTACAAGCATAGCCTAACTATCATTGAGTATTCACTAAGTGAGTGGAAGTAATTCCTCTCACTTAATTAGTAAGTAGATATCTAAATTCATTTTGAATCATCTCATTTTATGCTAAGGCATTGCCTCTACTATTATATCCAATAATGGAAAGTCATTTAAAAATAAGGACATAAAATCCCTATATGCATAATTCCATATCAAACACATATGTTCAACTTCTTATTACCCTTAAGTTAATGATCGCTATGAGGTATAAAATAAGAGTATTGTTATAATTATTTAAAAAAATATTAATGATGTTGGCCATGATTAGAATTTTCAATTATTCCCTACCTTATGGGTATCTGTATTAATATTTGCACACTTATCGATGCAACACCATATTCTTTAGTTTTTGGATATGAATCCATTATTCATATTGATATTGGGTTACCATCTCTACATATTTTATTATAGGGTATCATTAATGACTAAGAGTATAGAATTAATGGGTTGTAAGAGTTGGAACTCTTACATGAAAAATGACTACCCACATTGAGCTGTTTAAATGCATATAATAATAGATAATCATTTTCATATATTTTGAAGTTGGTGATATTTGATTGAAGTAGATTAATAAAAACACCAATGTGAACCATGAAAATAAAGGAAAATTTGAGCCAAATTGGCTAAGTCAGTTCATTATCACAACAAACTATTGTTTTAGAGCATATAGGTTGGCTACACTAGATGGGAAAGACCTATATGATCCCATTAACATTATGAATCTGAAGAAATTTTATACTTGATTTATTTGAACATTGTCTATGAGGGCCCCTAATTAGGGGTAAACTTTCATATCTTTCCCAATCTACCCTTATTTCCATTTTACATTCTTGAACCAGTTCTTATCTTTTTTTCCATGTCCTATTACTGACCTAATCTTGAGTATGACCTACAATTATTATAGGTGGATTCAGAGGATAATTTAATAACTAGTTTAGATTTGGTCATCATCAGCACATATTTTCAAGTAGAATTTAAGAACATCAGAGTGATTTGACATGGTTTCCCTATTTGGTAGTCCTTGACATAACTTATTTTATATTTTTGATATTCCTTTTCCCCAATCCATATCATGTCATTTGTCTCCTAATTTTTTATTGAATGGTAATCTTTTCACATCATGATTTGCTATTGAATCTCTGACCAAGGTTGTGCTTCCATTTAATAGATAATTTATAGTACATTTTCTTATATTCCCTTATACACTCTACTTTTAGAATACTAATGTATATAGTTTATTTCAAAAATCATAAAAAACCAAAAATCCAAAAAATCCCAAAACCCAAAAGAGGTATAAAGCTACAAAATCATTGTTTAGTTTATCATCTTATTAGCTAGTGGCTCTTACTCTTCATTATATTCTAAGTGGCACTATTTGAGTATCATATGGATATACCCCACTTTATGTTTGAACATCTCATGGGTGTGAAATTTATTATCCAAAAATGACTTCTCTATCAATCATCAAATTCAAATATGATCATTCAATCACATTCTAATCATCTAATTCCCCTAGGCATTTCCCTATGTTTAGGAGGGTAACTTTCATTCAATCATTATTATTATAATTAAATATTTTCATCACTTTTATTAAATGTCATTTTGAGGAGAAATAAATTGGCCTAAGATCCACATAGAATATGTAGTAATTTCTTGGATACATGGGGTATCCTAAGTTAGCTCAGTTACTATTGAAACTATCAACTTCATTCATATTTATTCATCCCCCATATTAAATATTTGTCACTATAATTATTTCATGCTCTTATCATTTTGAGAGTTAATTATTCTACATTATCACCATTTTATGAGCTAATTACTCCATGCTCTCACCATTTTACAATTCATTTATATATTATTTCTCTCACACTTTCATCCTAACTATTGTCATAATTTTATTCACTCCCATTTCTAGGAGAACTAAATTGGCCTTAGCTCCATGAAAAACTATGTAGGCAACATTTGGATATGGGGTCTCTTGGGTTAGCTCAACTATTTCCTCCTTCTTCCATTCCTACTTTGTCAATGTTTGTTACATTATCCTATCTAACATTATTTAGACTTAGGTGTAGAAACACAAGAGTAACCCCTTATTTCCACATTCCCACAATGATGATTATTTATTTATTTTATTTATTTTGGTTGTTTTTTGTGTTAATTGATTGATTATTAACTTGTGTGTTTTATTAATTAGTTATCATTTTTAATGCATTATTATTTACACTTAGGTCCTAATTTTTCATAACTTGATCTGGATTTGTGAAAATTTACATCTAAATTTATCTTGGTTTAATGCATTATGTTTTACACTTAGGTCTTGATTTTTCATATCTTGTTCTTGAGTTGTGATGTATCTGAACTAGTCCTTATGCAAATTGACAAAAATGATATGATGATTCATTTTGTAATTATGATGCCTATGTCATGTGTAAAGTTAAAAATCAAGTCCCTTTCAAGACCTATGAAAATGGCTAAATGTGCTCATATAGAATAAATTAAGACACTCATCACATTTGATATTCAAATCAAGTGCAACATCATCATGGAAAATAAATGTCATTAAAAAAAATCCAATCTATTTCTTGAGTCAATATCAATAGAATCCAAAGCCACATCATATATATCAAAATAATATCATAGTCTATATACATCATGTGATCAAAATAAATATTTTTGTATATCTCAAAATAATATATATATATAATGAGATATGTAAATCTCATAACTAAAAAAGAGCTGTCACACTATCACAAAAAATGTCAGCTCTGATTCTAATCATCTAATGGTGGTGGATGTGAGGGAGGACCCATTCTTTTCTACCATGGAGGTAACTATGCTACCAATTTTTTCTAGGCTGAGGTGTGGTGAGATTTGAATGATCTCATCCTTCTCTAAGTGTACTCCTAAAAGCATGGTACTCTTTGGTTATGTGGATCTACACCCCCATAAAATCGTATATAGTATCTGACCTCATCCTTAGCTTTTAAAGTATCTAATAATGTCTTAGACAATCCTTATTGAATTAGTATCTTACTGGCCTCATCTCACTCCCCAAAGAACCTCTCTATGTCTATTTGGGCCCCATATAGCTCAATGGTGGGTCAATGCACAAAGTTATGGGACAAAAAAGGTGACATCCCCCAACTTTGATTTTTTTTTTTGAAAATGGCATACACCCTTTTAAATTTTTGAGGCTCAGGCTTGTGACGAAGCCTAAAGGGATTACGTCCTTTGTAAAGCTATAAGGGTGTATACCCTTTATTTTTTTCCCATTCAAGACTACATTTTGTAAAACCCTTGGTGTTTTTTGTAGGTTTGGAGTTTTTTTTATTGAACCTTTTTTACCATTTTCTCATAAACCACATGTGTGCTTTGGATTTGCATCCTACCAATGAGATTTGGAATTTTGGTTGCAATCTCAGGTATGTTTATTTTTAAATTTTAGTTTTTCCATTTGTATTTATATTTATTTGTTCATGTAGGGTTTTGAAATTATATTTGAATTAGATTATCTTGCATTTCCTTAAAAAATTCTACATTTATATAATTCTAGATACATAATTGAATGATGGATCCATTTCATGAATAAAATGTAGAATAACACCTTTAATAACTTGATTTTGCACAATAAGAAGTTGAATTATATGAATAATACAATACAAAATGTCAATAGTTATAAATAATTATCAATGGTTTACATCACTTCTTAGCTGATAGTTTATGAAATTCACTTGAAAATACACTAAATATTGTTTTTAATGAAGTGGAAAATTTAACTTCATAACTTGATGTAATTTTACATCAAAGAGAGGTTTTAAAAAAATTTATTTTGATAAATTTTCATATGAAGAGGTTAAGAAAAAAATAACAAAATAAGATGTGCGCACTTTGTTTATTAAATATGGAACCAACCAACCACCACTGGTGAATTGAAAACATATTAATATTGATTGGGTTGTTCATGAAGGGATAAAAAATGACTTTTGGGATAGGTGGTGGATGGTTTTTTATGAGCCTTCATGCAAAAATAATGAGGATCCATTACACTTTTTGAGAAAACTCTATTGTGAGTTTATGCTACTATAAATTCCAAATTATTTTGACATGAAGGCCTCGAAAGTTAGGGGAGGTGGGTCTTCATTTGATATACTTGGTGCTAGGGGAGACCAAAACCATCCTAACCACGTTTAGTAAAACATAAGAATGATACCACATGATTTTATCCCCAAAATTTTGCATCATATCATACAAATGGAAACCTTTGAGGTGTTTATGAGTTTGACACAAATTATGATTGACCATGGTATACATGTATTGAATACTTATGCTCAACTTATAGGTGGTGAGATGTATTGTAGTGGTACTAGTGTTAGTGGTAGTGGTGCTAGTGGTATTGATGTTAGCAATATTGGTGCTAGTGGTAGTGGCACTAATGGTTTTGGTGGTATTAGTTATAGTGTCCCTCCGTATACTCATGATACATTTATTATGCATCATTACACATTATGTGGGAAGAAGTGTACATGAATTCCTATCTATTGTTGACATACATAGACTATATTTTTGGAGACTACACCTACCTTTGTGTGAAGTACTAGTATCCAAAATTTATGTCATAAACAGTTGCTTCAACATCTCAAGACACCAATACTTATTATATTCCATATATAGTTCCTTCAATAAATTAGGACACCAGGACACCTAAGTGTGTTCCTTTTGTAGTTGCTTCATGACCTCATGAGATTAGCATGATAGAGTATATGTCACCTATAAATTCTTTACTAGTACATGATAGTAGCATGCCAAAAACTATTCTAGTTGTATTACCTTCACCAACTCTTATCAGGACATGTCAGCCTATTATAGAGGAGTTATCTACTTCATTTATATTTGATACACATGTTTAATTTTAATTATAGTTTTTTTATGTTTTTAAAATAATATTAAGTTTATTTTCTAGTATGTATTTACTTAATTTACAAATTTATTTGCCTAAATTTTTTATTTGTTACTTGTATATATGATTAGTGATATTTTGGGTAGCTCAATAGGCCTTGAATATATTATAGAGGCTAAAATTGGCATTGGTGTACCCTATACTCAGCTTTGAAAACTTTCAAATTACATATTTATTCATGTATATTTATTATCCCTTGAAAAAAAAAATATGTTTTAAGATATATATTATAGTCATATATTTTTTATCATGCTCATTGGATTCACACATTATTCATTTGTTTGTTTTATAGATGATGAGGGATGGTATGGGCACCCCTCATAGATGACAATAAGGTTTATTTGATGTTGGGGTTACTGTTGACCAAATTGACTATCTAGTCAATTTGGGTCAACCTATATAGAAAAAATACTATATTAAAGGGTCTTTGATAAGTCATTTAGTGTTAATTCATGCTTTTAATAGTCTTACCATGGTCAATTTGGCCCCATAAGTCATTTCAAGTCTTTCTAAGGTCTTTCCAATAGCCAAAATAGTGCATTTAATGTATTATACAAATTTCTTGGGAGTTATACAAGATTCAAAAGATGATGTCACCTCATATGTGTCAACTCTAACTTCTAGTAACTGTTTCAGTTGACAAATTGGCAGAATATTTAGAAAAGAAGTAATTTTCTTATAGAAATAAGAGGTTTCAGACACTTATATGGCCTATGAGGAAGAGTGGTACATGTGGGAAGGTTAAAGTGTGACCCTTCAACTTCTCTAACCCATACCTATGTTTCTCCAGCTTTGGAAACACTAAAAATGGATCAAAACCTTCACATATCTCCATTGCTCTCTTAGAAAGCATTCTAAAGTTCAAAGATTTGTACTTGGTATGATCAACTAGAAGATTTTCAGAACCAATGTTTTTGGGGGAGGATAGTACATGATTTAACCTTAATTTTCATAGTAGGATTTTAGAGATTGGTAGGCTAAGCTTTATGAACCACCCATTAGAAGTTATCCACTTCATTATGATTATCATTTCCCATAAACTATAGGTTTCCTCTTCTACTAAGGTGGTCCATACGGTCTAATTGGTGGAATCACTTCATGAGGGTCAAAATATCTTCTCCACCACATCCAACCTTACCTTTAGCTAATTAGAACATGTGGAGCACTATGGCACTTCCGTGTTTCCCTTTGAATCTTCAAAGGAGTATTCTCTAGTTTTGTGGATGAAGGTGATGTTTTCATGGTTTCAAGAGCTCATAAACCTTTGTGTTGATGTTTCATATCCTAATAGAGCTCATGAAGTGTTGAGATAAACATGAAAACCATATTGGTATAGAAAAATGCATGGAGACCTTTGTTTTTTTGAAAGCAATGTTGTTTGTTTCCCAAATTTTGGTTTCCATGTTACTGTAGCAGGAGATATAAGGTAATGAAACACTTAGCCACAATAGAGCCAAATGGTTAAAGATTTTCTTCACCATAACAATATAAAGATTCTTTCAATGGTTTGAGAAGAAGGATCACTATTACTCATGCAAGTATCAAATCAATATAAACATGAATGGTTATGTTTCCATTTTGGGGAAATGTAACCTTAGTTTCTTTGAAGTAGGATTTCAACTCATTCAAAACCTTGTGAATTGATCCATTTAGAAGTCATAGCTACCTTCTAAAGCTTGTGTTTCATTGAAAAAGGGTGATATGTTTCTGTGAGCAAGTTTAAGAAGGATATCCAATGAATATAAGTGTATTTTTGAGGTGGCATGTAGAAGGTAATTTCACTTTAGAAGATACAATAAGTTCAAATATTAGATGGAGTCAATACACCTATAGGTGGCCTATAAGGAGGATAAATTAGCAATGTGGATTAGTCCCTATGAGGAATGTGTAGATACATGGGGGTAACAAGTGGAGTAAGTTTGGATGTTCAAAAGTGTTCAAAAAACACATACAAATGGATTCCCTAAGATTATATCCCTCATCTACCTTGTACAAATCACCATTCTATACAAGTGTTGTAATAAGACTATAGCAATGACGAAGTGAACACAAGACATCAAGAAGGGAGTGGTGACTTGAATGGTACCTAAACAATGTTTTATACCCCAAAAAAGGTTATATATGCATTTAAGAGAACTCCAATAAAGATGTTACATCTCATCTTAATTGAAAGTACATCCCAGGTGTACAAAGGAGTGTAGAAAAGTTACAATTGGCAAAGAAGGTCACACTTTGATGACGGTAATGAACTCATAGGAAACAAGGATTGATTCTAAATGGAAGAAGATTTTTGTTTGGATATGATAGGTCCTTGTAAGATACTAACATGACTCATACATGCAAAAATAACCTACAACCAACCTTCAAAGTGTTAAGAACACACATAGCTACAAGTGGGATGAAGATAATTGGAGGGTCAAGTGCCTCCACAAGGCCAAGTGAGAATCTCCAAGGATTGAATATAATAATATGAACCTAAAAGAACATGTGGAGATAAAGAAAATGAGGAAAATATATCAAATTTATCCACTTATGAGGTCAAAAAGGCCAATTTTGCCCTCAACTAATAGACAGTCACCTTTAGAAGTTAGTTTTGAGTTTCATGCTAGTTGGAGAGGTAAATGGGGGAGTTAAAAGCTAAAATTTGGTAAAAAGGGTCATCATGACCTAAGGAATCCTCCCATGTATTCAAAAGTGATAAATTGGAGGGTCTAATACTTTGTATTATGTCTCAAAGATAGGCCATTTTTAGGGCTTAAAACTTGAAAAAGAGAGAGAAAATGGTGGAAATTGAAGGTTAGGGTTTAAGTGGATATGACAAAACGTTGGGGAAAGATTGGATAAGCATGGACAAACATGAATTAAATATCATAAGGTGTTGTAATAAGCCTAGGTGTGATAAATCCATGAAAGAGGATCCAAAGCCATTAAGCCTACAATAAAAATATAGACTCCATCAGTCCAACTTCAAACTCCTACAAAAAAAAACTAAGAACTCCATAAGTAACATAGGACCTAAAGGAAAGTTGTTGGAAACTCAATGAGGATCAAATTCATGGAGTCATATTATATGGAATCTATACACATGGAGTAGGGGACCAATTCCTTTGACACTTTCTTGTGTTTTGAAAATTTTAGAGATGATCAAATGATGTGAGTCACTTGAGAGAATATATTGGGATTTTAATCAACTCCCCATGTCATTTAAAAATATCAAAAATTGTCTTAAGTGTCTCTATTAGGTTTCTCACTTTAGCTAGTCTAGAATGAGAAAAGTGATCACATAATAGAAAGAGTGGAAACTCAAGTTTGGAGATATTTTAAGGTGTTTTGGATGGACATGGGCATATGAGGTGCCTAACATGTGTCCTAAGACCCTTGGTATGTATCAGTTAAGGAGAATAAGGAGATGTTAAGTCTAAGTGTCAATAAAGGTCTAAAAGGAGTGATCACAATGACATATGATGATTCCTCTTATGTAAGAGAGTATAAATGATTTGGAAGACTTCCAATGTAGCTAGAGGATTCCTTATAACTTTATCTTATCAATGAAAAAGAAACACTTGCCCCTAGTCAGCTTTGGAATGCCTAATGAAGGCTAATGATGAAGCTAGTTTCATAGAAGGTGCTTGAAGAGATGCTACACCAATTTTAAAAGAGGATGATTGTTTGGAATAGACACATGCAAATCAGTTTCTAACTCCTCTTATACTTCACCTACATGCATTGTAACTAGTTTCCACATTTAGACACATGTACTTGTGTCTCTTGGACTTATTTTCCTCTCTCTTTTTAATTGCTATAAGTATGAGCCATTTTGGCCATTGTAAACTATTACCACATCTCATATGGCAAAGCCCTACTAGAATAACATTGTACTTTGCTTTTGAACATTGAATGCAAGTCCAATTATAAGTTGTGAACATCTTTGTCTAAGTGTGAGAGAGATGAATAGTGAAGTTAAGTGATAATATCATGCTTGCTTACTTTATCCTTCATGTTTAAGTAAGAGTTATGATCTAACAGGTCATGTGAGGTGTAATTAGGATACTAGGCCCCTCTTTAAGCAAGTTATTATCTCTATGGTGTGTAATCTACCCCTGGACTAGTTGTCTTATTGATTCTCATGTATGCTACCTTCACATTGAATCACTTATGTTAGGATCCTTTAAGGCTTAGACTTGGTCTTAGAATAATTTGTTATTTAATAGAAGTATGATAGTTTATGGGATATCTCTTGGTGAATCACCACTTTAGTGTATTTTTACTTCATGCAAACTTCTATATCTTTCCATATAAACAAGCATTAGAGTAGTTTACAAGAATTTCAAAGAAGATATAGGGAGATATCCCTCATAATAATAGAGATTCATCTCTCTTACAAGTTCTTAAAAAACTTGAGAGATGACTCCATGTTGCATCAAATTGTAAGAGATGAGTAAAGAGTCCTAGGGTGCATAATTTGATGGCAATAGTTCTGGCATGCCTGGTGGGACAACTGGTCCTAATTTTTTCCATGTCAAGGTGAATGCTAGTCTTGACAAGTCCAAGGTTGTAGAATTGTTTCTATTCTAGAATTTAGTGATTCCAAATTGTGAGAATCTCTAGTTATAGATTCAATTCTTCAAATTATACTTCATGGTCCTCACTAGATCATCCTCTAGAAGATCATTCATTCAAGTCCCTCAAAATTCCTCTTGAGGTACAAGATCCTAAACAAGAAGGTTTTGAAGAAGAAGAGGAAGTTCAAGAGATAGGAGATTACAAGGAGGAAGAAGAGATGGTTAAAACACACCCTTTCCTAGCCTTTAACACCCAAAATCCAATTGACCTTCTTACATATGATCTTATTCCTCCCAATGCTACCAAAAGTCTCCCTAACTTCAATGGAGAAGGTACTATTACCCTTTCTAAGCACATTAGGGACATCTAAAACTTTTAGAACTTCCATAATATCACCCAAGTTAACATATCTATTAGATTAATTTCCATGTCTCTGAAGGGTAAAGCAATTGATTGGTATAGGACATTGGGAAATGGTTGCATCACTAGTTGGGATAGTTTTGGAGAGTTTTTGGTGAATAGGTTTGAGAATAAAAGTGACCACACTTCACTAATCTACCAATTGAATGTGATAAAGAGAGGTCATAATGAGTCCATGGGAGATTTCAGTGAAAGATTTCAAAGGATATGGTATATATTGCCACCTATCATGAGGCCTCCTCCAAGCTTTGTATTCCCTACCTATCTCAAGGATATTAACACTAATGTGGTAGTAATGTTGTAGGAAATGGGAGGATTCACTCTAACTAATGCATATGAGATAGTTATTGAAGCTAAGATTAGTTTGATAAAAGTTGGGAAGTTACCCCCAAGAGTCTTTATGCCTTTGTTTGAAACTCCAAGTGTAGCACAAGTTCCCAATTCTAATGCCAATTATATAACCACTCTTAAGAAGGTAGATAATTCTATATATAAATATGAGAGGATTATGTCACTACAATCCCAACTCTAATAGGATAAATTGCATATAATTACTCCACCCAATCCCCAATACTATCCTCTAAAAGCTTATAGACTTCCAACCCAATAAAATTACCAAGGAGGAGGACCAAGTCAACAAGGTTTCAATAGGCGGCCCAATGCCTATAATCCCATTTTTATTTCATCCACAAGGGCTATTATTATAGTCTATACTAACCTAGTTCAAGGAGAAGAACATTTGGATCATTGGGGACAAGTCAAGGTCAGTTTGTGTATGATGATGGAGGAGGTTATCAAGCCTTAGTGGCACAAAAAATTACTACTCCTTGTCTCACATTAGAAGAATTAGATCTCATGTAAAGGGATAATGATGGAGAAGGTAGCAACCAAAGTACTATTTTTTTTAACTTTTAAAAGGAGGATAACTATGTGTTGAATCAAAGTCACTATGTGAACAAGGTTGAAAAAGCATCTAAAGGATTTCCATTCAGTACTTCTTCTCTATTTCTTTCACATCAACTAGTTGTTCCTAATGCCCCATCAAGAGTTGGAGGATGATGCCATCATAGTTGAGTTCCTTGAATATATTGAAGGTGCTGATGATATGGAGCAGTCAATGAAGATTCTGGGAGAAGAAGACACTTCAATGGTAAGACAAGAAGAATTAGACCTTGAGTGGATTGATGAATTTCCATGCTTCATGGAAGATTATGATGATCAATTTGAAACACAAGATTAAGAAGAGGTACTCATTATAAAACATGATGTTCCATAAGAAATTGATGATGCATCTCCAATTCATGAAGTGCTTAAGAAAAGTTATGAAGAATATGTTACAGCTAAACCTATTGGAATTTGTGAAGCACCTCGACAAGAATAATAAGGAGAGATAGTAAGATTTCAAGAACCTCTCCCATGAACTCAACCAAAAAAGTTTGATGGAGACCTCACCTTCCAAAATGAGCATAGCCTTGATGATGGAAAGCCACTTATAATAGAAATTGATTTTGAGTGTGAAGGTCAAAATGAATCTAGGATCAATGAAAGATCACTTGAACCAAGGGCTATGGTTTCCATTCAGAACAATCAAGAGGAGTACATCTCCATTAAATACATGTTCTTGACTATAAAACTAGATGAAACTAGTGCAATCACCATGGGAGGTGAACAAGGATTTAAACATACAAGAACAAGTCCTAAGTGGAAACTTACAGATTATCCTATTTCACATCAAGAAGATGGTATGAAGAACTTTCCTTTTGATCCAAGAAGGAAGTATGATCAAGATGGATGTACATACTAGTTTGTTTTTAGTTATGATTTATGTTCCCTAAGTGTTCTAGTTAAAAACATGTGTGTTTCCTTTGGGTGTGTCTTGTTGTGTGTGTTTTCCTTTGGTTTGGTGTGTTGTTCAAAGGCATTTGAGTGCTAGAAAGGTGTTAGAGAGACTCCATGGCCCAATGAACAAGATAGGCTACTGGTCTTATGTATAGCAGGCATACCACCCTTAAAAAATTAATAAGAATGTTGACCAAATTGACTATCTAGTCAATTTAGGTCAACCTATATAGAAAAAAAGTTCTATTAGAGGGTCTATCATAAGTCATTTAGTATTCATTCATGTTTTTAATAGTCTAACCATGGTCAATTTGGCCCCACAAGTCATTTCAAGTCTTTCTAAGGTATTTTCAATAGCCAAAATAGTGTATTTAATGTCTTGTATAGATTGTTTGGGAGTTGTGAAAGCTTCGAAAGATGATGTCACCTCATATGTGTCAATTATAACTTTTAGTAACTATTTTAGCTAACAAATTGGAAGAATATTAAAAAAAGAAGCAATTTTCTTGAAGAAATAAGATGTGTCAGACACTTATATGACCTATGAGGAAGAGTGGTACATGTGGAGAGGTTGGAGTGTGACCCTTTAGCTTCTCTGAACCATCCCTATGTTTCTCTAGCTTTGGAAACACTAAAAATGGCTCAAAACCTTCCCATCTCTCCATTTCTCTCTTGGAAAGCATTCTAAAGTTCACAGATTGGTACTTCGTATAGTCAGCTAGAAGAGTTTTAGGACTAGCGATTTTGGGGGAGGATAGTACATGAGTTGACCTTATTTTTCATAGTAGGAGTTCATAGATTGGTGGGATAAGATTTATGAACAATCTCTTAGAAGTTAGCCACTCCATTATACTTGTCATTTTCCATACCCTATAGGTTTCCTTTTCTATTGAGGTGGTCTATATAATTTAATTGGTGGAATCACTTCATAAGGTTCAAAATATATTCCTCACCACATCCAACATTACCCCCAACTAATTGACACATGTGGAGCACTATGGCACTTTCATGTTTCCCTTTAGATCTTCAAAGGAGTGTTTTCTAGTTGTGTGGATGAAGGTGATGTTTCCATGGTTTCAAGAGCTCATACACCTTTGTGTTGATGTTTCATATCCTAAAATATCTCATGAAGTGTTGAGTGTAGACACCAAAATTACATCACACACACGTGCACAATGCCCTATGTTGAAACCCCCCTAAACCCATTTTAATAATAACAATTAATCTCATTAACCCATACTTTTACCCCTCACACATTTAATTAATTTAAAATACTTAATTAATTTAATTAAAAACTCCTGTTACCACCTTCCCTAGCCACCTCACCCTATGACTAATTCTCCCCTAATGAGTCACCTCAAGATCTGGTCCCTTCATCCTAACTACCCAAGACTTATTCTCACTTCCAAACTAAATTCTTAAACAACTACTTCCTTCCTAACCTCTTATTTTTACCATTTTGTAATGGGTGTCATACTTGGCATGCAAAATAATAGAAAATAGGCCAAAAATATAAAGGCTTACCTATAGTTTAGGTTAGCAAAAATTATGAAAATGAATTCTTACTCTCATTTAGGCTCTCAACATTCTATTTTCAATGTCCAAGCTTACAATCACCCTTCATAAGTCAATCACAATCAACAACTAAGCTCTTGAGGACCAACAACACTTGCTTGTTCTCTATATTTAGGCACTTAGGTTTAACTCCCTGATAGGGACCACCAACCTAATACTTATCATTTAGTGACCACCATAGCTAAGTACATCAATGATACTATAGGTCATTTAAATATTTATTATTCTATTTCTTTATATCTATCCTACATGCTTTACACACTTATAACCATACCCTCATGAGGGAGTTACAAAGCTTCCTTGATTACTACCCCTTTATCTGACATATTAAACCTCTGACTAGACTTAACCAAGCCATAATATCTCTCTCTCATCACTCTCTCAACCTCCCTAACCTAATCCAAACCATTTCTTAGACCTGAGAAAGCCTTCTGTAAGCTCTTAGATAATTATTGCCTCTACCGACCTCAGTAGCCTAAATAACATCGATCACCTCACCACCAACCTCGATAGTATAACCAATATCGGTCACTCCCCTATCAATGTCAGTGATTTTAAATTCCATAGCCTCTTAAAAACCTACCTAAACAACTTTTAAAACATAAACATAGTACCTCAACTGCACCTTGTCACTCATTATTGCATACAGGTTGTTAATAATGGTAATTTTATCTCTCTTTCACTCTCTCTTTACCTCTCTTTTAGCTATTTATTATCATTTTATCTCTCGAAAGTGGACTGTCATCTCTAGGGAAGTTTCACACTTCCTAGAACAAGCGTGTAGCTTGGCAGCCCACTCATTTATCTGCTAACAAACATCTTATGGTAGTGTTTTCTTATTTTTAGGTAGTCCTCTCAAGATAAAGAGGAGTGCTTACAATGTCTGGATATGATGTGAAAACCAAATATAGGTTCATTATAATCACTTATCCACACCCTTCTTTTTGTTTTCCTTTAGACTTAAAATAGACAAAATTTAGTGAAACATTTTTGGCACGCTCGGTGGGACATTGATCATTGGAGATACAACTTTGATTTATTTGACCTATCAGATATCACTTACAAGTTGTGATTTGGTTACTTATATTTGAGTCCTCCTTGACTTTGCTTGTTCTTGACTTTGTCAAATATAACTTGCTGTGGCCTACACATATAGAGAAATACTTAATTCTCCACCATTCACCTAATTACCTTTTTATCAAAATGATATCTGATTCCAGTTTCTCCTCCATTGATTCTTATTTTGAGGGGGGATACCTTATCCAATACTTGGAGCATCTAACTCTTGGTTTTTTGTCTTACAACATGTCAGTATAAATTATAAGACAAAAAGAGGCAAACGTAGACACCAAAATTATGTCACACACACATGCATAACTCCATGTGTTGAAACCCCCCTAAACCCATTTTAATAATAACAATTAATCTCCTTAATCCATACTTTTACCCCTCACACATTTAATTAATTTAAAATACATAATTAAGTTAATTAAAAACTCTTATTACCACCTTACCTAGCCACCTCACCCTATGATTAATTCTTCCCTGATGAGTCACCTCAAGACCTATTCCCCTCATCCTAACTAACCAAGACTTATTTCCACTACAAATTAAATTCCTAAATAGCTAATTTCTTCCTAACCTCTTATTTTTACAATTTTGTAATGGGTGTCACACTTGGCATGAAAAACAATATAAAATAGGCCAAAAATAGAAAGGTTTACCTATTCTAGGGCCACCAACATTAGTCAACCCATGGATGACGTCTATGGGATCACCGATGTTGAAAATATAAGTGAAATTCCAACCTATAGTTTAGGTCAATAAAAATTAAGAAAATCAATTCTTACTCTCATTTAGGCTCTTGGCATTCTATTTTTGACATCTAGGCTTAAAATCACCTTACATAAGTCGATCACAATCAGCAACTGAGCTCTTGAGGACCATCAACACCCACTTTTTCTCTCTATTCAGTTACTTAGGTTTAGACTCCCTAATAGGGACCATTAACCTGGCATTTATCGTTTAATAACCACCATAGATAAGTACATCACTGATACTGTAGGTCATTTTAATATTTATTCTTATATTTATTTATATCTACCCTACATTACTTTATGTACTTTTGACCATACCCTTGTGAGGGAGTTACAAATATTCCTTGCTTTCTACCCCTTTACCTAACATACCAAACCTCTAACTAGACTTAACCAAGCCATAATCTCTCTCAGAACTCTCTCAACCTCCCTGACCTGATCCAAACCAATTCCCAGATTTGGTAAAGCCTTCTACGAGCTCACAAATAATTATTACCCCTACCAAACTTGGTAGCCTAAATAAAATTAGTCACATCACCATTGACCTTGATAGTATAATCAATATCAGTCACTCCCTTATCAATGTCAGTGATTGTGAAGTCATTAGCCTCTTGAAAACCTACCTAGATAACTTCTAAAACACAAACAGAGTACCTCACCTACATCCTATCATTCACTGCTATGTACAAGTTATTAATAATGGTAATTTTATCTCTCTTTCACTCTCTTTAAATCTCTTTTAGATATTTATTATTATTTTATCTCTCAAAAGTGGACTGTCATCTCTAGGGAAGTTTCACACTTCCTAAAACAAGTGCATAGTTTGTCATCCCACTCCTTTATCTGCTAATAAACATCTTGTGGTAGTGTTTTCTTATTTTTAGGTAGTCCTCCCTAGCCAAAGAGGAGTGCTTACAACATCTAGATACAATGTACAAACCAAATCCAGGTTCATTCCAATCACTTATCTCCATCCTTCTTTCTATTTTCCTTTAGACTTAAAATAGATAAAATTTAGTGAAACATTGAGATAAATGTGAAAACCATATTGGTATATAAAAATACATGGATACCTTTATTTTTTGAAATAAATGTTGTTTGTTTCCCAAGTTTTTGTTTTGATGTTACTGTAGTAGGAGATATGAGGCAATGAAACACTCAGCCATAGTAGAGCTAGATGGTCAAGGCTTTTCTTCACCATAGCCATATCAAGATTCTCTTAATAGTTTGAGAAGAAGGATCACCATTTCTCATGCAAGTCTCAAAGAAATATAAACATGAATGGTTATGTTTATATTTTGGGGAAAAGTAACCTTAGTTTATTTGAAGTAGTATTTCACTTCATTTAAAACCTTGTGAATTGATCCATTTAGAGGTCCCAACTGCCTTCCAAAGCTTGTGTTTCATTTCAAAAGGGTGATGTGTTCATTTGAGAAAGTTTAAGATGGATATTTGATGGATATAAGTGTATTATCAAGGTGTCATGTAGAAGGTAATTTCACATCAGAAGCTACATCAAGTTTAAAGCTTAGATGGAGTCAATACACCTATAGGTGGCCTATAAGAAGTATAAATTGGCAATGTGGATTAGTCCTTATGAGGCATGTGTAGATATGTGGGGGTAACAAGTGGAGTAATTTTTTATGTTTTTAAGAGTTTGAGGAACACATACACATGGATTAATTAATATTAAAACCTTCAGCTACCTTGTGTAAATCACTATTCCATACAAGTATTGTAGTAAGCATATAACAATGAAGAAGTGAATAAAAGACATGAAGAAGGGAGTGGTGACTTGAATGGTGCCTAAAAAGTTTTCTCTACCCCAAATTAGGTTACATATGAATTTAAGAGAAATACAATCTAGATGGTACATCTCATCTCAGCTGAAAGTACATCCCAAGTGCATGGAGGAGTGTAGAAAACTTGTAATTGGCAAAGGTCACACTTTGATAAGGGTAATGAACTCCTAGGAGACAAGGATATATTATAAATGGAAAAATAATGTTGTTTGGATATGATAGGTCCTTAAAAGTAACTAACATTACTCCTACATGTAAAAATAACCTACAACCAACCTTCAAAGTGTCAAGAACACACACAACTACAAGTGGGATGAAGATAACTAGAGGGTAAAGTGCCTACACAAGGCTAATAGAGAATATCTAGGGATTGAATATAATGATAATAACCTCAAATAACATGTGGATATATATAAAACAAGGAAAATCTATCAAATTTCTCCACTTATGAGGTCAAAAAGGCTAATTTCACCCTTAATTAATGGACAGTCACCTTCAAAAGTTAGTTTTGAGTTTCATGCTAGTTGGAGGGGTAAATGGGGGAGTTAAGAGCTGAAATTTGGCATAAGGGGTTATAATTACCTAAGGAATCCTCTGATGTATTCAAAAGTGATAAAAAATAAGGGTCAATACTCTCTATTTTGTCTTAGAGATAGGCTACTTTCAGGGCTTAAAACTTGTAGAAGATAGAGAAAATGGTGGAAATTAAAGGTAAGGGTTGAAGTGGCTATGAAAAAAAGTTGGGGAAAGATTGGATAAGCATTTAAAATCATTAATGAATACTCTTAAGGTTTTTTAACAATCCTATGTGTGATAAATCCATGAAAGAGGATCTAAAGCCACTAGGCCTACCACAAAACTACATACTCCATCTGTCCAGCTTCAAACTCCTACAACAAAACTATGTACTCCATCAGTATCACTAAGGACTCCATCAGTACCCTAGGACCTAAATGAAAATTTTTGGCAACTCCATGAGGATCGAATCCATGGAGTCATATTGTACATAATTTGTATGGATGGAGTAGAGAATTAGTTCCTTTGACACTTTCTTGTGTTTTATAGGGTTTAGAGATGATCAAATGATGCTAATCACTTGAGAAAATATATTGGGATTTGAATCAACTCCCCGTGTCATTTACAAAGCTCAAAATTTTTCCTAAGTGTCTCTACTAGGCTTCTCACTTCAACCAGTCTAGAATGAGAAAAATGATCACATAATAGAAAGAGTGGCAACTCAAATTTGGATATCTTTTAAGGTTTTTTTGGATGGATATGAGCATATGAGGTGTCCTAAAATGTGTCCTAAGACCCCTAGTACATATTAGTTAGGGTAAATAAGTATTTACTAAGGCCAAGTGTTAAGAAATGTCTAAAAGTAGTGATCACAGTGACAGATGATGATTCTTCTTGTGTAAGAGAATACAAATGATTTGGAAGACTTGTAATGTAGGTAGAGGATTCCTTGTAAATTTATCTTATCAGTGCAAAAGACACACTTGCCGCTAATCAGATTTGGAATTCCCAATGAAAGCTAATGATGAAGGCAATTTCATGGAAGGTGATTGAAGAGATGTTACACCGATTTTGGAAGAGGGTGATTATTTGGAATAAACACATGTAAATCAGTTTCTAACTCCTCTTACACTTCATCTACATGCATTGTAACTAGTTTCCACCTTTGGACACATGTTCTTGTGTCTCTTGGACTTATTTTACTCTCTCTCTTTCTAATTGTTATAAGTATGAGCCATTTTAGCCATTGTAAACTAATACCACATCTAGTATGGTGAAGCCCTGCTAGAATAAGATTGTACTTTGCTTTTAAACATTGAATGCAAGTCTAATTCTGAGTTGTGAACATCTTTGTCTAAGTGTGAGAGATATGAATAGTGAAGTTAAGTGATAATATCATCCTTGCTTCCTCTATCCTTCATGTCTAAGAAAGAGTTATGATCTAATAGGTCATGTGAGGTGTAGTTAGGATATTAGGTTCCTCTTCATGCAAGTTATTGTCTCTATGGTGTGAAACCTTCCCTTGGACTAGTTGTCTTGTTGATTGTCTCATGTATGTTACCTTTACATTGAATCACTTATGTTAGGATCCTTTAAGGCTTAGATTTGGTCTTAGAAAGATTTTTTATTTAATATAAGTATGATAGTTTATGGTATATCTCTTGGTGAATCACCACTTTAGTGTTGTTTTACTTCATGCAAAATTTGACCTCTTTCCATATAAGCAAACATTAGAGTAGTATACAACCATTTCAAATAACATCTAGGGAACTATCCCTCATAATACTAGATATTCATCTCTCTTATAAGTTCCCATAAAACTTGAGAGATGAATCCATGTTGCATTAAATTGTAGGAGTTGAGTAAAGAGTCCTAGGGTGCATAATTTGACGACAACAATTACATCTAAGGATCCACTATCTCTATAAAAGGTCATAATTTAGGGATGGAGACTAGTGAGAACACATAGTAAAATTGTTTTTAGCTTCAAACAATGATATTCTATGTCATATTTACATAAATGTATGAACATATAGATCTAATGATATATATATGCTCCATAGGAATATCCATCATGGCTATTTACATAGTCTCACATCCATAAACAACCATTTAGATGGAATATGGTGAGTTTAGAATCATTTTTCAAAATTTTGTTATTGAAAATTTTATCTTTTTCAATATATAATTTTAATGAATATTTTTTAATATTTCATATTTTTTGTAGACATAATAATTTTAAGAGGCTATGGATCAAAGATTTTTTGATTCACATGCTGAGAGGAGAGTCTCTCCTCATATTGAGCCATATAACACCCTTATCTCTACATCTATGGAAACAAAGCAAAATTTATTTAGATGCAATGAGGAGCAGGAGAGATAGTTATTGTGTTAGGGGTCTATTTGTAGGCACAATCAATTTTATATGCTGATATGGCTCACATTATATGCCAATATGGCCCACATTATATGACTATATAGTGCATTTTTTATATGTACATGTTATGATCTACAATTTTTTTTGATATATGTCCTATTATTTATGTTGAATTATGACATAGAACTTTGCATATACCCATATATGCTATTCAATAAATAAGATTCCTTTACCTATGCATATTTTTTATTTTTATCATTTAATGTTTACACATATTATTTTTTAGTGATCATTATTTATTCATATGGGGATTTAAAAAAATCCTCATTTTTCTCTAAGTTAGGTGCTTCATCATTATGTATATTTTACATTTACATGTGATATTTACTATTTATTTATTTCATTTACATTTCATTGCATATCAATTTGGACATGTGATGTAAGTGGACTTGTGATAAATTTTATGGATGTAAATATTATAAGTTGTACTTGATAGTAGTTGATGTGAGGTCTAGGAGGGTTTATATGATCAATAAGAAGCCTTGGATTGCTTTATTTGTCTTAGAAAAAGTCAATTTATCATTGTAAATAGTTTCCCTCCAAAATACTATGTTTGAAAATTCAAATTATATTGTTAAGGGATTTTGATAATTCATAAGGGCATGAACCTTGAGATATTTATAGAAATAATCTATACTTTAATTTTTATGTGATGATGTCTAGGACCATCCTTTTTACTAACTCACACTTTTACTTCTTTATTTCACTTAATCAATCTCATCACATTCTTAATGGCCAATTATTATTCTATTAATAATTTAGTAGGATAATTTAAGGAGGTATGATTCAAAATTACTTGTTAGCTATGTATGTATCAAATCCTACATTGTAAACATCAATGGCTCACTACTTATTAACTCCTACTTATTATCTACATCTGCATCAACTACTATTTATTATCCTCCAAGATCCTAACCAATGACTCACTAATTATAAAGGGAACTAACCTCAATTAAAGGTTATAGGAGACCATTTAATATATTTTAAATATGTTTTCACCTATGTAAATGTAAAACTCCACCTCATTATACTCTAAAAGGAATCCCAATGTAGGGGGAGCAAAATAAGTAAGTTGATAAGCCTTGATGAACATTTGGAGGAAATGTCTATGAAAAGTATGTTGTTAAGATGATATGAGGTCAAAAAAAGAAGAAATGAGACTAAAAACAACCATTAATGAAGATAAATTTGGAGGATAAGTTGCTTAAAGTGGTGATTGATGAGGTTGGAGAATAATATTGAAAGAGAACTATCTTTTTGGGTAAAACAAGACTATATATTTTTATTTTATTCTTGAATGGTATGAATAAAGATATATTTTATATTTAATATTGTATTTTTAATCCTTAAATATTTGTTTCAATTAAGTTTCTAGTGTCTTTGATGTTCTTGGAAGGAGATAGGTTAAGTTTACCTTTAAACCCCCTTAAATCCCTATTTTGCATAAAATACAATTTGAGTTTTTTTGTTCTTCTTGCATATTGTAAATTTTGGACTTAATAAAGTTGAAGGGTATTGAAATAGACCTCGACACTGAATTTGGGGTCTTGAAACCTTGTAAAATGTTTTGAAAGAAATTATTATTACTCTCAACCTGTCTAGAAACCTTCAAAACCCTAATTTAGGGTTATCAGCATAAAACAACTTTTAATTGTAAAAAAATATAAAATTTTGAAATATATTATATTTACATGATAACCATATGGTGGAAACATTTCAGCTCGATTGGGTAAATGTGGAATGAGAAAGAAGTGAAATATAGTCTATTATTAGGCCAAAAAGCCTAGTTTAAGCTAAAGACCTCCTAGGGCCACAAAAATTGTGATTTAAGTTTGATTCATTAAAATAAGATCAAAATAGAAAAATTTAGATCAATTTTATTTTAAATCCTCATTCTAGGCCTCTTAGTCTCATAAGACAATTTTAAAGGAAATATGAGTTGAGAATCATTTCAAGGTTAAATTTGAATTGTTTTGAGTTGGATTAAGTGGAATTAATGTTATTATATCTAAGAACCAAGACTTGATTTAATTTACTTTGAAATTATTTATTCAAGGTCCATTAGGCCTTAATAGGCCTACTAGTAATAAAAGGGTAGTTTTGAGGAATTGGGTCTTGTAAGACAAATTTAAGACAAATATACATTGGTTTAGTTCATTCAAGCTATATGTAACTTTTAGAAGTGACCTAAAAGCTTAACTTGATGATTATCTCATAGAAACTCAAGAAGATCTTTGTATCCCTTGAAGCATTCACTAGCCTTGTCAATTCAAGCTCTAGATTAAATGAAATAATATGTTTTTAAACTAGTTGAAACCTTGTTTCAAGTTGTATATGGTATTAATAAACCTTTGAAATATCATAAATTATCAAATTGAAGTTAGATTCTTGAAAGAGTATGTGGTTCATGTAAAATTCTAGATAAAGTTGACATTATTAAAGAGTAGGTATTGAAGAAGTTGAGTCAATTAACATAGTAACTTATCCATAAATTGATATAAGCTTAGAAATAATTGTATGAGTTCATTAAAAATAATTTTAAAATATTGTGAGATCAATATTTTCCAATTTATGGAAAATCATATGAGAAACCTTGTAATGGAGCTTTATTAGAGGAGTTATAAGCTAAAGGTAGATTTTAGGTGCTAGGAATGCTACATCACTCATTATCCCAATCGATAAACCATTTATGTAGGCATTTATAGATGGACATTTTAAAGATAGAATGACTAGTGTTCAATATTCATCAAGTCATAGGAGTGAAAGTTGTAGTTGATTGGATACATCCCTCAAGAGAAACTCAACATCCCTGAGTGAACTTCAATCACACATTATAAGATAACCATGAAGGATAGATATGAGTCATCATATCCTAAAATTTTATGGATGACTCCTATATGAAACCCTAAGAAGATTCTCTCTAACTCAACACGAGAAAGATGTAGCAATGAGTTTTCTCTCAAAGCTAAATCCCTTTTAAAGGGTTAAAAGTTGGTTAGCAGGGGGAATATATTCCAAGTAGTTATCCCAATAAAGGAACCATCTACACAAGCATATATAGATGTGAATTTTAAGGCTAGAATATTTGTTTTTTAGTCTTTGTTAGGCACTGATAGTGAACATTATAGCTGATCATATGCATCCCTTAGGAGAATCTCCTCATCCCTAAGTGTGTAAACTGAGCCAAATTCCATTACACATTATAGGAGAACTATGAGGGATAGATATGAAACATCATCTCTAATACTTTCACGGATGAGTCCTTTAATTAATACTTGGAGGATTATCTCTAAATCTATGTGAATGAGATGCAGAAATGAGTTTTCTCTCACAACTAAATCTCTCTTAAAAGGTCAAAAGTTGGTTAGTGAGGGTATATATTATGAATTGTTATCCCAATTGATTAACTTATTTTTTGACACATTTGGATGGTCATTTTAAGGCTGGAAAAGCCATTTTCTAGTCTTTATCAGGCCTTGGGAGTGAAATTTTAAGTTGATTAGATGCATCCCTTAAGAAAATCTCTGCATCCTTGATTGTGCAAATTGAGAAAAATTTAATCCTAAATTATAGGAGAAACATGAGGGATATAGAAAATCTATTATCTCCTACACTTATATAGATAAGTCCTCTAAGAAAACCCATGAGGATTCTCTCTCACTTGACACGAGTGAGATGTGACAATGAGTTTTCTCTTGTTGCCAAATCTCTTTTAAAGGGCCAAAAATTAGTTTTTGGGGGTGTATATTCTAAATCACTATCCCAATTGATGAACCATCTCTATCACCATGTATAGATGGGAATTTTAAGACTAGAATGGCTATTTTCCTATCTCAATTAGGTTTTAGGAGTGAAATTTGTAGTTGATCAGATGCATCCCATAAGAGAATCTCCTCATCCTTGAGTGTGAAAACTAATCAAATTTCCATCACACATTGTAGGAGAACCATGAGGTATAGATATGAGCCATTAGTTCCCACACTTTTATGGATGATTCATCTAAGCAACCCCTAGAGGGTTCTCTCTAAATCAATGCGATCAAAATGTGATAATGAATTTTCTCTTGTAGACAATCTCTCTTAAAGGGATAAAAGTTGTTCACTAGGAGCGTATATTTTGACTCATTATCCTAATCAATGAATCATATTTAATGACCAATTTTGGTTTGTTTTTTAAGGCTATAAGAATAATTTTTTTTATCTCCATCAGCTTCAAGAGTGAAATTTATAGTTGATCGAATGCATCCCTTAAGAGAATATCCTCATCCTTGAGTGAGCAAATTGAGGCAACTTATATCACACATTCTAGGAGAATTGTGAGGGCTGAAGATGAGGTGTTAGCTTCCACACTTGCATGGATGAGTATTATAAGTAACCCAATGAGGATTATCTCTAACTCAATGTGAGTGATACATGAAAATGATTTTTTTCTCACATCCAATTCTCTTAGAACATACCAAAAGTTGGTCAGTAGGGGCGTATCTTTTGGCTTGTTAGCCCAATAAATGAACTGTCTATGTAGGTATGTCTAGATGGGTGTTTAATAGGCATTTAATATTTAATCCAAGTGTAATCAATGGAAGAGAGGTCCTATGGGATAAGAAATAACTAAATGTGTTTGTGTTTCTTGTAGGTGTTTGATGAGACGTAGGAAAATATAAGAATTGATTTTTTAGCTTTGTTCTCTCACTTAAAATGTTGTATGAATGTTATTTAAGGTAGTATGATCACTACACTATACAAAAAAAGGTTTTCCAAACTATTTTTTGATTATATAAGGTCATTTAAAGTATGAAGGATAAATTAGGCCTACAAGACAAGACTTAGAATATCAAGTCTATAGACCATAATTAAGGTGTATATAAGACTATTTTCTTGTTTTCTTGAAAGGACAAACTAAGAGAAGGTAAAAAATTTCTTTGTTGAGGTAGATAACATTAATTTGAATTATTTTTTGGCTTCTCTTGTTTTAAGAAGATAATATTATATAATCACAACACCAATTATGTGAAGTTGGAAGCTCATATGGTGCCACTAACCTAAATTAAAATTGTTAGTAAATATTTTAAATAGAAATAAACAAATAATGATAAAATAATAGAAAATTAAAATACATTAAATCAAATAAGTTAACTACATTAATTTGAAATGCAAGATAAACTTACCAATTCAATCTAATGTAACATTAGGATCAAATTTATTTTCAAGTGTTTTAAGAATTTCTTCATGATCATATTCACATGCTTTCCACAAAATTCTATTGTGAGTCTTTCCATGATATTTGATCATTTGAATATTTGTAGTAATAACTAGATTTAAATAATGAAGCACCACTATGTGTGTTTCAAATTCCTCAAATAATAATTGTTTTATTTTTTTATGATGTTACCTATGTTGCCAAGTTCATGTAATCACTATGGATCCATTGGGATAAATTAGATCTTCTCCATCCATGACATTTGTGGTTAATTTTTTTAGCCTATGTACAATGAGACAAGTAGTAGTCTATTCCCTCATATTTATCTTCAAGTGAAATGAATACAAAAACATGCCCTGTATTTAAATTATAATCAAATTTTAAGCATATATAGGAAAAAATAAAGATATCACTAATAATATTAAGGTTGTATATTTAAATTAAGAATAAATTATAACTAGTTGCACAAGATCTGAGATGTGTTCAAAGTCAATTGATGATGCCATTTCATGATCCATAAATTTTTGGAGTGAATGGCTACTCTCTATAAGTGATATGGGTTTATAATACCATTCATCAACCCATTATTTTGACTCACATTCATTTCAATTAAATTACATACATGTAGAACAAAAACATGCCATATCCTTAGTATAAATAGTCCATGAACTTCAATTTGAGCCTTAAATGGAGCGAAAAACACTTAACACTTGATCTAAGTAATGTACTATAATCTTCATACATTTCCTTGTATTATTCCTCTATTAACTAAAAAAATATTTGCACATGAGAATATTTATCTAATTCATGACAAAAAAATTCATTACACCAATTCACAGTACTTGTAACATGGATAAAATTATCACTATCCTTGTGTTTTCCCTTCCTTTTTTAAGGGATATTTTAAAACATGCACCTGCACGATCATGTTTCCCCTTTCCATTCCCAACCTCAAAGAATATCCAAAAATGTTGGGCACCATTCTTCTTATGCATTCTACTTAACTAGTAAACCATTTAATTTTTTTTAAATTGCCCTCTATAATTGTGTGACCAAATGTAGTGTGTATTGAACATGATTTCTTTTGAATTAATATTTATATAAAATATCTCAAAATAAACTTGGACAAACTTTGGATAATTCAATTTTTCATCACTCATATAAAAGTGGTACTCCCTTAAAATATTTTTGTTGTCATCTGTGCTATTATGTACATGTCTAAAAGTAATGTGAATGAAAATTATAAATTGAATTGAATTATAGTATTAGGATTGAACCTCATTCTATGGTTGTAGTGTATAGTTATCAATAAAGTCCATAACTGAAACAATGGTGCCAATTGGGAAGTTATTCTTGCATAGCTTGAATTGATTATCTAACTATTTTGATTTATGTGTGTGTCTTGCATATTGATTGATAATATTTTTCTTGAATTCATACATGAAATAAAATATAAAAACTTTATTCGTAACCAACTCACAACTTGATTAATCTTTTCTATAATTTAACACATACTTTACATATTTGTATTTCTCATAATCAACTAATTGATTTCCAAATTCATGTGAAATTTCTTCATGTATATAGCATGTCAAATTTGATAAACCACCAAAAATGTTACAAGTTCCATTTAAACATTTTTTGGCAAAAAAAAAATTGTCCCTTAGGTTTTTGGTAAAAAGTGCTTTCGATTAATTCTCTTGATGTCTTAAGTGGGGAAGACACCATACATTCTTGTATGATCTCATTATTATGTAAATTACAATGCATATGATGAAAATAAATCAAAATTCATATCAAATTCAACATGTACCCTACAACAACATGTGGTGTGTGCTTGGTTGATTTTAACATATAAATACTTGCACATCTCAAATGGCCTTTGGCTGATTATCAATTGTCCATTAAATTTTTTAATAATTTTTTTATAAAATTCTATTTGGGTCATGTCTTATAAATGTTTTTCATGTGGCTCACTAGTTTTTGAACCTTTTCTTATTTTAATAACATATTTTAAATTAGATTATACCTTTGTGTTATCATGCCAAAAAATTTCAATCAAATGTCTTATTCCTTCAACTAATACCTTATCTTTTCTTGGGAGTCTACCATTAAATGCCCAATAATCTACAAATGAAGAGTCATCAAGCCTTATTCTTCTTTTTATGTCATTTATTAGATTTTTTTAATTCAATTTCAAGGATTTACTTGTTTCACTAAGGATTAGAGCTTTAGGTGTTGATTTACTCACTATAGATTCCATTATTACTTGTCTTACCTCATTACTATCTTTTTTTTGACATTTATTGCCTATTGCTTTAAATACATGAAATAGATTCATTACTATTTTAGTATTAATCCCACCATGTTGGATGTTATTAGAGCTAAATTATGCATCACAAGGCACATTTTCATTAATTGAACAAATAGTTGACATCATTTTGTATGCCTTTTATTCTCAAATGCATAGTCTTATACACATTGAGCATGATGTTGAATTGATATTTTTGAAATTTTATCTTTCATAAGTTCTATTATTTTCTCATCTATTTCAACAAAATACCTTGGTGTTAATCTAATTATTCTTAGAGGTGTGGGTATAGGAGTTATATTTTTTATTAAATTGGGTGGTGTTACCACTTCAACTCTAGCAGGGATAGTAGAGGGTTGACTATCTACATTAGACCGTATAGGAAAACTAAATTCCTTTTCATTAGGAGAGACATGAATTGAGGTTATTACTTGATGTTAATTATGGATGGATTTTTCATTATATTATTTTTCTTCATATGTTTCATCACTCAATACAAATTCATTAGTTACATGTTCTACATTTTGAATTCCATCATTTAACAATGATTGATTATGTTCTCTTAGCTCATTTGAATATATATCTAAATTAAATTCTATGAAATCTATCATACTAATTTCATTTGAAATATGACCTAGTGTGGAGGAAGTACCTTCAACTTGCCCAAAATCCCTTCTGGATGTTCTCTTATCTGCTTGTCTTTTTATTTATTTTTCTCTTTTCACTTCAATTTCCTCATTTTTGCTCTCTTCAATTGGTCTTTTGAGAGGACTAACTAACCCCATTATTTATATTTACATAAATAAGTCCACATCTAGAGTATACATTAATGAATTTATAGTAAACTAGGAATAAAGTAAATGAAAAAATTGTAGAGTTTTAGCATAAAAAACCAGTTTAAAGTTTGTAAAATGTAATACAAATGAGTGAAATTCATTGTCAGGTAAGATAAATTCATGAATAGTAAAGGGTATACACCTTATTAAAATCATGCATGCCCTGTTTTGATATATGAATCAAAATGGGCAAAAAAATTTAATGATTTTTTTAGTCTTGCAAAGGGCATACACCATTTGTAACATTTTAATATTTTATTCTATGTTTTCCCTCTAAATTTGCTTTGGGTACAGGGTTGTGAGGTTTGAACCTAGCCTGAAACTAACCATAGAGTACCCCACTTAGTTTTTAATAAATTTAGGAGTATTTTTCATCTTTTTTAACATATCTGAACAAATAAATTTTATTATTTAAAAATAAATTAAATGGGTTTGTAGAGGGTAAAGGGTAGTTTTTTAATGTGTGTGTGAGTGTGTGTGTGTGTGTATTTAATTTTAATTTTTTTTAATAATTATTACTTAATTTATACACAACATACTTCATTATGCATTATATACATATCATTACAAATATTTTTATAACTTTTTGACCATTAATCAATTTTTTTTAAAACTTGACCTTAGTTGATCTACACATCATTATCTATGATTTTTAAAAATGAAATTGATTTTTAGGAAGTTAGGGTCAAAAATTGTGTTCGTACACTTATAGCTCCAATTTTCTAGCTACCTTGACTTGTAAAACTATTTAAAAATAACTTATTTATTAAAAACTTAATAAAAAACATCTTGACTAATATTTGACATTTCATTTATGGATATATGAAATTTCATACACCAATTCATTTTTTTACTCAAAAAAAGTGTTTACGTACACATGCAATCTCCTTATCTTTTCACAAAAAGGGTCAAGACATTGTCATAAATGCATCTATTATACACACTTTTATCATTTGGGTATTGAAAAAAAAATATTTAGAAACTATATTAAAAATGACATAATTCATATTCTTACATCATTGTCAAATTATTTTTCCAAGTGTCTCTAACATTCTCTCCAAGTTCAACTATTGTAATTTTTTTAAAAAAAGTGTCACTTTATACCCCCTTTTCCCCCCATTATCGTACAACTACCTTGGTCATTATCACTATTCCTACACCCCTCATAGTAAGTTAACCTTGAATGGTTGTCATCTAGGAAACCTACCCCTTAAAGTGTTGATCTATGTATCTTTAGATATAATAATCCCTTGTAATCTAGTGGCTTCACCCTAGCCACCTACCAACTATGCCCATAGTATAGCCACCTCCTCCTCTAATCTTAAGATATCTATCACCCTTATTGAGATATCCCTCTATAATCTATCTATGGTGTCCTATTCATCCTTTGATCTACTCAAGTTTAGTGGCCTTGCTTGACCTATAGTCTATCCCCTATCAATATCATGTCTTGACCCTCATATTGTAACTAATGTCACCTCAACATCATATCCATAAATTTTTCCATCCTCTCTATCAGGACCAAAACCCTCTCCCATATAAACACCATGATTATAAGACTGCTCATCACTACTGATTCCACTACCATCATTGCTATCATTAATCTCAAAATTAGAGTCAATCATGCTCTAGGCAGCCTATTATAATGGTACATATACCTCCTACTAAAAATGTACTTGTATATAAGGCCACATGTACCAGTATTTTTCCTTATACCTATTAATGGGATGGTTTAGCCCATCTCTACTACTTCCTCAACTTCTAAGCCATGTGTTACATATATTATCTCAATACATATGTCTTTGGTGACCCAAGACTCATTAATCTATAATCTAAAACTATGCACATTAGGCTATGTATGTGACCATAGCCCATGCACCCATTACTCCTCTATCATAGGCCCATGTCATTAAGTGTATAATAAAAAATATCCCAACTATGTCATCCCTAGGAATGGCTGGCCCCCATTGAATAAAAGCATGCATCATATGCAAATAATAGAGGGGCCCATAAATAACATCTTAATATAGCCAAAATTATCTTTGAAATTAGTTTGGTTGATACCAATTCATAATGAAGTCATGTTATCATGTGATATATCAAGGTGTAATCATGTAGCACATCTGTGAGTTGTCTTCTAACCATCCAAATTGAATATACATATAAAGATGGTAGATGAAGTCTTCATCCAAAATCTCATCTATATCCCTCTTATATAAGGGTAGGTATCCTCTATGAACCCATATGATTCCTCATGTAAGGTACTAATCATATTCGAGTGGCTCCTCACTATCATAATATCATCTCTGGCCCATTGGTCACTAATCAAAAATATACTCCTAGGCCCAAAACTAAATCAACATGTATGGCATAATGCTCTTTTCACACTAATAGGGCATGTGTAAATAATTATACATCTAAGTTAATACTATAGGCCCTCAATTAAAACACATAGTGTTAAACATCATGTCTTGGAGTACCCATCCTAGGCCCATGTGTAAGTATCACCCACTCTTGTCTTGAAATAATATGCCACTAATAATGACCATTAGAATCATAACTTGTCGATAAATAAGTGGATCAACCTCTAATGCATCAATGTATACAACACCCTCCTATATCACAAAATTTGTGATGCCAATCATGTCCATTAATATTGTATACCATTCTTACAACAACTAATGAATAACTTGTCTATAGATAGGAATGTGCATAAAGCACCAAATAACATCTAATGACATGGTGGCCTCTTTAATAGGCAAATGAAAATTAATAGTATCAAAGTGATATAAATTAGTTATCATAATGATAAAATACCTATATGATATAATAACTGGCATCTATCATATATGAAGTAAACCAACCACCTATAGAAGTGCCACCACCTCTTGATCTAAATAGTAGACCATCATATAATCTTTGATTGATGCTCTTATGCTATCAACATGCTCTTTCAATTTAAAACATGTTATAACACTTAGTAAAACCTACCCATCTAGACACTAATAATCAATCCACATTAGAGATTACTCTTATCTTCTTCTAAATTATTAAATCAATCATTCTACTCAATCTAATCAATTATAGCCAAACAAGACTTTATTCAATAAAAAATTAGGTGATCTCACCATTTTATGGAGATATCATCATTTATTAGGGCATTTTTATCATTTATTAGGATGTTACCAATGTTTCTAATGATGTTTCCATTGTATTTGGAAACCCTAATCCTCCATGATGTTCATTTCGAATTCCTCTACACTATCACTATTTAGTATGGAATTTCCACTATTTCAGAAAGATTCCATTATTTTGGTGATTTCCACACTTTATCCCTACCAATCCCAATATTTTAATGACTCCAAACATTTTTGGTGATTCTACCGATTTCATCAATGATGTCATTTATTTCATGGATATTTTGGTTAATTTGAACACATTCTTATCATTTACAAGGGTGATATAACCATTTTCACATTTTTCGAAAATAAAAAGATTGTCATGTGTCCTAATTCTACCTAGAATTTATGGCATTAAAATAAAAAAATTCACAAATTCAAAGTACTCACTAAGTGACCACTCCCTATTTGTCATATATACTCTTGAACCTACTCGCCAAGATGCCTATGTTGAGGAATGCATGCCTTTAAACTCAAACTATTTGCCCAAAATATAGAGAATAAATTTATAAATAGGGAGAGTTAAAATGAACTATATTCACCCCAGGGGTCAATTTATACCTCCCAATTTGAATTTTTTCCCTTGCCCCTCCCATTGCTTCATTTATCATCTTGAGAGGCCTATTTATGGATTCTTTATTTATTTTAGTCCCATTTTCACTTCTCATCCCCATATCTTAGTCTATTCTACCATAGAATGTGTCATTTTATTCATTTCAAGGGCCTATCCATCAAAATTATTTTTTTATCATCCCCTTGAGGGGGATCTTAGGCATTTAAAATATTGTTTAGGACATCATTGTGAACTAATTTCTTAGTAAATTAAACAATAATGAACCAAACATGGACACATCATTATTAAATCATTATAAAATATTTTTAGATACATTTTCATTATTTTAAAATTTGTTATTTTGTGTGTGTCTCAAAACTCCCTTTCAAATAAGGTCAAAATGTAGACACTCTAATTTCATCACTTTCATTTCTAAATTAAAATTAGAATGAATTTATATAATAAAAACAATAATTTAATAAAAAATTGTCAATCAATCCAATTAATCCACATGATTATCTATTTGATCTTGAATCATGATGACACATCCCTAATTGGTGCAATGAACCATAACACAACATCAAAATTATCAAAAATGTCTCGAATCAATTCAAATATTTGTAAATGTTACCATATGATAATTAAATAGAATGCTTGATTGATAAAAAAATATTGCAAAAATTATATTTATTCCCATAGCTAATTTACCTTTGATTAATTAGGCATAATAACCATCTAATGGGAAACTCCATAGATTTTTGGAATTTCCTATTTTATAAAAAATAAATTTGGATCATTGCCTCACCAAAGTGTACAAACAAAAGGTATGCCATTATCTTAAACACACAACATGTGCTTACATACCTCTTACACACACCATATCTTCATGATTTAAAACTCTTACATACTCTATACTTCCATTAATGGAGTTTCTTACAAATTCAGCCTCCAACATTTATGAGGATGAGGATTAATTATAAACCATTGATATTCATCTTAAATAAATGGCTCATATTTGACAAAAAAATCTATAAATTGAGGAGATTTCCATCTTGTTCAATAAGCTTTTTGAGCCAAACTTGCTCTTGCAAAAATCTAAGGAAATTATTCACCAAAATTTTCATTGATTAATCAAAATACACGTAGCACAAGGGAAGATTATGTCGCAATTCCTTTGCATCATTGATAAAGACATCAAAAACTATATCCATCCCAATCAACAATGTATTCTAGAAAGGAAGAGAATCCAAAGGGGAGATATATAATTGTGTTTTATTTACTTTCCATTACATTTATTTATCTCTTTCCTTGATATTGCTTGATTAAAGAACATGAACTTGGGTTTTAGGTTGTATGCATTTATTTTAGACTTCATACTAATAAGAAACTAAATACCTTTTAATTGTATGATCACATATGGCACAATCAGTTAGACTAATACCAAACATCCTCATCAAAACATCATAATATTCTTCTAATTTAGAAATTAGCTTAGAATTAATATAAATTTCTCTTTATTTTCTTCTAATTTTTATAATCTTCATTCCCATATTAGTGGTGGGAATGATTTTTTAATCAACATGATCACTCCTTATAATTAATGGTATCACAATGCTAATTGGTGATATAATGTCTATTTTGTTTTTCATTTTTCTATGTTTTTAAGGAATAGATGTCCCCCATTGAATAATATCATGTGTCATATGCAAAAAATAGTGGGGCTCATAAAGAACATATTTATATATACTAAACTATCTTTGAACTTGATTTGGCTAATACCAATCCATAATGAAGTCATGTCATCATGTGATATATAAAGGTGTAATCATGTAGCACATATGTGAGGTTTCCTCTAACCATCTAAATTGAATATACATATAAGGATGCTAAATGAATTCTTTGTCCAACATATCATTTATATCCCTCTTATATAAGGGTAGGTCCCCTATATGACTCCATCTAATTCCTCATATAAGGTACCAATCATATTCCGTTTTCTCCTCTATATCCTACTATCATCTATGGCCCATTGGTCACTCAATAATAATATGCTCCCAAGCCCAAAATTGAATCAATGTGCATGGCATAATAATCTTTCCATGTTAATAGGCCATCATGTGTAAATAATTATACATCTAGGCTAATACTACAAGCCCTCAAGTAAAGCACACAGTGTTAAAAATCATGTATTGGAGTACCCCTCCTAGGTCCATGTGGAAGTATCACCCACTCCTATCTTAAAATAATATGCCACTAATAATAACCATTATAATCATAACCTCTCAATAAAAACCTCCAATGCATCATTGTATATAACACCCTCTTGTATAGCAACATTTGTGATGCCAATCATGTCCTCTAATACTTTATACCATCCCTACCACAACTAATGAATAGCTTGTATATAGATAGGAATGTGCATAAAACACCAAACAACCTCTAATGACATGGTGGCCTCTTTAATATGAAAATGAAAATTAATAGTATTAGAATTATAGCAGTCAATTATCATAATGAGAAAATCCAAATATGATAGAATAACTAGAATCTATCATATATGAAGCAAACCAATGACCTATAAAAGTGCCACCACCTCTCGGTATAAATGGCAGATTGTCGTAAAATCTATGATCGATACTCTCATGCTATCAACATCCTCTTAAAATTTAAAACATGTCATAACACATATTCAAACCTACCCATCTAGACACTAATAATCAAATCATATTATAGATTACCCTTATCTTCTTCTAAATTATCAAATCAATCATTCTACTCAATCTAATCAATTTATAGCCAAATAAGACTTTATTCAATCAATAATTAGGCAATCTCAACATTTTATGGTGATATCATAATTTAGTAGGGCATTCTTATCATTTATTAGGATGTAACTAATGTATCTAATGATGTTTCCACTATATTTGGAAACCCTAATCCTCTATGGTGTTCTCATCGAATTCCTCTACACTATCAATATTTAGCAGGGAATTTCCATTGTTTTGGGGATTTCCATATGTTATCCTTACTAATCCAACTATTTTAATGATTTTAAACATTTTTGGTGGTTTTGTTGATTTCATTAGTGATGTCATTGATTTCATGGGTATTATTATGGATAATTTGATCACATTCTTATCATTTACAAGGGTGATATAACCATTTTCACATTTTTTTAAAATGACAAGATTGCCATGTGTCCTAATTATACCTAACACTTATTACATTAAAATTAAAAAAAATACAAATTGAAAGTAATCGCCAAGTGACCACTCCTTATTTATCATATATACTCTTGAACCTACTCGCCAAGATGCCTACATCGAGGAATGCATGAATTTAAACTCAAACTAGTTACCAAAAATTTAGAGAGTAAATTTATAAATAGGGAGGGTTAAAATGAACTATATTCACCCCAAGGGTTAATTTATACCTCTCAATTTGAATTATTTTCCCTTGCCCCTCCTAGTGCTTCATTTTTCATCTTGATAGTGCTATTTATGTATTATTATTTTTAGTACCATTCTCACTTCTCATCCCAATATCTTGGTCTATTCTACCATATAATGTGTCATTTTATTCATTTTAAGGGCCTATCCATCAAAATTATTTTTTGGTCAACCCCTTGAGGGGGCAACTTGGGCATTCAAAACATTGTTTGGGCATCGTTGTGATTTAATTTATTAGTGAATTAAAAAAAATCATCCAAACATGAACACATCATTCTTAAATCTTTATAAAATATTTTTACAGATATTTTCATTCTTTTAAAAGTTGTTACTTTATGTGTGTCTCACAAATCCCTTTCAAATAGGGTCAAAATGTAAACACTCCAATTTGATCACTTTCATTTTTAAATTAAAACTAGAATGACTTTATATAATAAACATAATAATTTAATCAAAAATTTATAATCACTCCAACTCATCTGCATGATTATCTATTTGATCCCGAACCATGATGACACATCCCTACTTGGTGCAATGAACCATAACAAAACATCAAATTATAAAAAATGTCTTAGATAAATTTGATGATTTATAAATGTTACCACATGCCAATTAAATGAAATTATTGATTGATAGAAAAATATTACAAAAATTATATTTATTCCCATAACTAATTAACCTTTGATTAATTAGGCCTAATTCACCTCTAATGAGAAATTCCATAGATCTTTGGAATTTCCTATTTTATAAAAAAAAAATTTGAATCATTTCCTCACCAAAGATGAGATATTAAAGTCAAGTGTATAATAAAAAGGTATTCCATTCTCTTAAACACACAACATGTGCTTATGTACCTCTTACACACACCATATCTTCATGATTTGAAACTCTTAAATACTCCATACTTCCATTAATGGAGTTTCTTACAAATTCACCCTCCAACATTTATGAGGATGACGATTGATTCTCAGCCATTTATATTCATCTTAAATAAATGGTTCATATTTGATAATAAAATCTATAAATTGAGGAGATCTCCATCTTATTAAATAAGCTTTTTGTGCTACACTTACTCTGCCAAAAATCTAAGGAAAATATTCACCAAGTTTTTCATTGATTAATAAAAATACATGTAGCACAAGGGGAGATGATATCACAATGCCTCCACATCATTGAAAAAGACATAAAAAATTATATCCATCCCAATCAAACTTACATTATAGTGAGGAAAATAATCCAAAGGAGAGATATAAAATTATGTTCTATTTACTTTCCATTGCATTTATTCTCTATTTCCTTGATCTTGCCCAATTAGAGGACATGCACTTGGGTTTTAGGTTGTAAACATTTCTTTTAGATTTCATACTAATAAGAAACTAAATCCCTCATAATTGTGTGATCACATATGGCATATTCAGTGGGACTAACACCACACATCGTCATTAAAAAATCATAATATTCTTCTAATTTAGAAATTATCTCATAATTGATCTAAATTTATCTTTATTTTCTTCTAATTTTTTAAATTTATGTTCTCATATTAGTGGTGCTAATTCATTATTAATCAACATGATCAATCCCTATAATCAATGGTATCACAATGCTAATTAGTGATATCATGTCTATTTTATTTTTCATTTTTCTATGTTTTTAAGGAAAATGGTGATATTGACCTAAAAATTAGTGGTATCAACTTGTGAAACAATGAATTTTCTCTCAGATTTTATACAGATTATCATTTTATGAAAATGATGAAATTGACCTATGAATCAGTAGGATTGACTTGTAAATTAGTGGAAATGCTATGGTTATCCATTTTCCTCTATTTTCCTACATTTTAACAATATTGATATTAGAAATAATAGATTTGGTAGTTTAAATAATAGTTTCATTTATATTTCATTTCTAGTTGTGTTTTTCTTGAAAATTAGTGGGATCATGGGACAGTTCAATTTTTTTAAAAAAAATTAACCCTACCCTCCCATTGATCATTTTTCATTATAGGTGTCTTGTTTATGGCTCATATGTCTATTTTTAGTCCTATATATATTTCTCACCTCTATTTATTGGCTTATTCTACCATAGAACACATCATTTTATTCCTTTTGAGGGCCCATCCATCAAAAATATATTTTTTCCCATCCCTCAAGGGGGAATCTTGGGTATCCCAAAATTCATTTGCATCATTGTTGTGAACTCATTTCTTAGTAAATTGAATAAGAATCAATAAAATGTAAACACATCATTCTTAAATAATTATAAAAATATTTTTAATGAATTTTTCATCATTTGAAAAGTCATTACTTTGTCTATATCTCACATTACCCTAGGGAAAATTATAGACAATCCAATTGCATCAATTCCATGCCTAAGTTACAATTAAAATTAATTTCCACAATAAAAACATGAATTTAACAAAAAAATATCAATTGATCCAAATCATCTATAGGATTATTGATTTGATCTTGAATCATGATGACACATCCTTAATTGGGGTAATTCACCATAACACAACATCAAAATTATCATTAACATATTGAATCAAGTAAACACTTCAAAAATATTACCACAATACAATAAAATGGAATGCTTTATTAATAAACAACATTTTAAAAATTATATTAATTATGATGGCTAGCTAACCTTTGATTAATTAGGTCTAATTCCCCTCTAATTTGAAATTCCATATATTTTTATAATTTTATTTTTTATAAAAAATAAATTTGGATTATTGCCTCACCAAAATTGACATCATCAAGGCAATTATGCAAGTAAAACGTATGCCATGTTCTTACAGACTCGACATGATCTTACATACCTCTTACAGACACCATATACTCATGATTTAAAACTCTTACATACTCCATGATTTCATTAATGAAGTTTATTAAAAATTCACCCTCAAAAATTTATGAGGGTGAGGATTTGTCCTCAACCATTGATTTTCATCATAGATCAATGGCTCACATTTGAAAATAAAATATATAAATTGAGGAAACCACTCTCTTATTCAACAAGATTTTTGTACTAGATTTACTCTACCAAAAATCAAAGAAAAAACTTCACTAAGTTTTCATTGCTCAATAAAAATACACATAGTGTAAGGGGATATGTGTTAGAATGACTATACACCATTGACAAAGACCTCAAACACTATAACCATACTAATCAAACTTGTATTTTGAAAAGGAAGAGAATCTAAAGGGGAGGTATATCATTATGTTTTATTTAGTTTCCATTTCATTTTTTTTTTCTCTTTCCTAATATAAGGACATGCACTTGGGTTTTAGGTTGTATGCATTTTTTTAGATTTTGCACTAATAAGAAACTAACTCCATCGTAATCATGTGATCTCATATGGAACACTAGGTGGGACTAAAAACCCAAATCCTTCTTTGACTAAAAACCCATATCCTTCTTTGAAACATCATAATATTCCTCTAATTAATAAATTAACTCAAAATTGATCTAATTTTCTCTTTATTTTCTTCTATTTCTTCAAATTTCTAGTTTTAGATTAGTGGTAGGAACACTTTGTTAATCATTGGGATCACTCCTCATAATCAGTGATATTACCTTACTAATCAGAAATATTGTGTCTATTTTGTTTTTATTTTTTTAAAATAAAATGGTTATAGTGATCTATAAATCAATGGTATCAACTTATGAAATGGTGAATTTATTATCATTTTTTATACAGATTTTCAATTTTTGAAAATAATGCAATCAACCTAGAAATTGTGGGATTGACTTGAAAATCAATGGAAAGGTCTTGGTAACCATTTTCCTCTATTTTCTTGCATTTAAATGATATTGATCTTAGAAATGTCATATTTGACATTTTAAATATAAGTTTCATTTATATTTTTTCTAGTTATGTTTTTCCTAAAAATGACAATGTCTCTCTTAAAATTAGTGGGATCACCTTGATAAATAGTGAGATCACCTTGCTAATTGGTGAAATTGCTAGCTTTTTATGTTTTGTATTTTATATCTATAGATTAGTGGGATTACCCTACTAAAGGGTAGAATTTCTTTGCTAGATGATGTTTTCTCTTTGTTGAAAATTCTTAAGGCCAAAATAATCATTGATTCAAATTCTCTTGCTAGTCAAATACCATAATTCCAACTCTAATATATTTTTATATAGATTATCTCATCAAATAAATGGTTATTTACCAAATAAACACATTATAAAAACTTTATAAACATATTTTATTTTAGTGTATTAAAAGAACCAACATTTAAGTTTGGTGTTCTAAAAAAACATATGTTTTCATTGCTTATTTTTATGGGAAACCTACCACATGTATGTTCTCCCCTTACCCACTTGTGGGACCTTGGGGGGGAAAAAAAACATAGGTTGTTATTCACTTTTCCTTAAGTGTAACTAAAGTATGCTCTCCTCTTTCCCACTTGTGGGATCTTGAGGATCAAAAATAATAAAACTTCCCTTTTTATGTTGGCTGCATGAGTTGGATTTCATCACCATCCACAAGTCTATAGGGTGTGATAACTTAGATGTCATCCCCAAACATATATACTAAATTCATATATCTAATAAAGGATATGAATTTATGTAATATGCCATTAAATCATATAAAAATTACCCATAAATGGTTTTGTGAAAGCAAGGGATTTATCCCTAATGCTAAGCTATCAAACATCACCCTCTAAGTCCAAATTTTAGATAGCACTTCATTGAGATCTCATAGTTGAAGTGGTCATGAAGGGGATAAACCTCCCATGAATTTCCCATTATTTTAATTATTTTATAGATTTTGAGCCTCATGTACCATGACATATATTGGGGATTGCTTATAAATCCTTAAGAGTTTTTTAGATGTTCAACTGTAAATAATTTATAGTGTGAGGGAAACTAACCTTCCTCATGATCTCATTATATACCACTTGAAGTGAAGGTTAAGATATTAACCTATTATTACTTATTATTAGGTAGATACGTGGCCTATAGTCACAATATGCACCTATTTTGTTACTTAATATAAGGCTCATCTTGAATGCATGTTATTGATTATTTATTATCTTGTACCTATCTTGTATGATTTAAATTACACATAGAATTTTTTATCCTAAAGAATTACTCTACCTAAATTATGAGTCATTTTGATCCCCTTCATATCCTATTGATACTCATCTAACTTGAAATAATATTATTTCACATCGATGTCTATGGGTCACCATTCTAGGTCCTACACCTCCTCCTTCCAATTCAAATAAGCCTCTTCTAGATTGAAATTATTCTATATCAAGTCAACATCTAAGGGTTATGATACAATTTAATTAACCACCTCCAAATAATAATATAGTTCAAAACACATTACATTCAAAATCCAATCCATCTTCTTCTACTAAAAATAAATATAAGCTTATAGAACAATCAAACAAGACACCAACACAAATTTATATTAAAGAGCTTTTGTGTACATCTAGAGTCCACAAATAAATATTTTTAGAGTTTATAAACCAATCCAAAGTTCCAAATGACATTGAGACTTCCCAATTCTAGGAAATTTTTGGGTATTTATCCCTTGATCAATGAATCACATTTGACCAAAGTGAAATGTCATGCCTTGGTCAAACTCTTCAATGGAATCATGACATAACTACAAGTTTTATTCTTCAAGATCTATCTATTTCTCATTATAAGCCACTACAAATTATTTCAAACCCTAATCTTACTCATGATTTTCAACAAGGATAATGACCAAGGTGTCTTCATGAAGATTTCTTTCATACTCACCTATAACTTGATCAATTGTTGTATGATAATCCTAGACCCTTTCATCAAGACTCAATCCATAACAACTAGATTTGTCTTACTCTTCTTCCATGTATAATGGAAATTAATTTTCCCACCCATGCTATAATTCATCATGATTATCTTGTAACCAACTTGATTTGTCTTCTTATTGGGCTCTATCAATTTATACAACTACATGTTAGGAGTCATATTCATGATCTAGAGGAGTCACATGCTCACCAAACAAGTCAACTTCTATGATGAAACTATGGTACAACTAATACCATACCTAATTAGAATATTATTATTAAAAATCTTCAATGGAATCAATTTTATTAGAGGCTAATACCATGTTACCTTGTATTCCTCCATCAAGATCATCTTTTTCCTCATCCTTGAAGACTAATTTGATTTATTCTTGACAAAGAGGACTACCAAGAATGATCTATTTATCATACACACTAGAATTACTCTCCTCATAGCCTTCTTGAGATTTTTTTGTAGCTACAACTTCATTAAGATCCTTTAGGACGACCACCTCATCATCTTTTCTTAATGAATTCCCCTTTCCAACTAGATTTTCATCTTCTTCCCTTTTTACAACAAGTTATCCTTCGTAAAAGGTGAAGGTTGGGAGGGAAAGAAAACTCATTAGCTTGTTTGAAACTTGAAAGGGTGCCCTTCCTACTTAGGTTTTTTAGACAATTAGGCTCATTAAAGGATTATTGGAGAGGTGGAGAAGAAAGTTGTGTTAGGGATGCTCTATTCTTCTCTTTCCACTCCCTAATCACTCTATCAAACATTGAATTACTTTGATATTTATGGATAGCTCTATCCTGAGGGGTGGATGAAGGACTTATCAGTGTAGGTTTTTATTTTTCCCTATTTTTTAATTAGGGAAATTGTATTTCTTGTGCATACATGGAGTTTTCTTACATTTGTGGCATAGGCTAGCTTATGTGGAGGTGTGTGTCATAGATGTGTCATAGGTGTCATAAGAATGTCATAAGTAACTCCCATGATGGGAGTTACTTATCTATTATTAGCATTTTGCCACCACCTTTCATGGAGGAGTTACAGTCTATTATTGGGGTGCCTTGTCCACCTTTTGTGGAGGAGTTACTTACGTACTCTCGTATTTGTAGTCCTCACTTTGGCCATCTCATGTTAATCAAATTTTAGTTTTCTCTATTTTGTCTTGTGCAATTTATCTTCTTGTGTTATTTTCAAATTGCTTTAGCATTTATGTGGTGTGCACTTGCTTCATCTCATGTGATCACGTCTCCATTGCACTCACATTATCCAGATTCTGGCAACAAGTCTGATATGGTATTAGAGCAAGAACGGTAATCGTGTGTCTAGTTATGCTTTTAGTTAATTTTGAAATCAAGAAGAGTGGAGTTCTCTTTGTTTTTTTAATTTTCTAGATCTGATCTAAAATTAAAAAAATATATCATTTTTGGTATCAATTTCTTGGGAATCCTTGGCCTTTGGGTGTCTTGGCTGTCTTCACTTCAAGGGCTGGTTCAACAGTTAGCTTGGGTGCCATTGTTGAGTATAAGGATCAGAGGGATGAGCAACAACTCCAAGTAGTAGTCCTTCCATCCCAAAATAACATGCCAACCTTTTGCAACTCCCACCATCCTTCTACAGCCATGCCATTAGCTGTACAATGTCTAGCTTTCTATGGCACTGATTTTCTGATGGTGCATCCTTTCTGCCAGGTCTATTATTATCCTTCTAGCAAGGCACCTTTAGTAATGCCAAGCTTCTGCACCTAGCTTCTGGTCTTCAATTCTGCCATGCCATTAGGCTGTATGGCATCCAACATAGGTCTACATTTTTTTTGTCTTTTTTGAGTTGAATTCTAGACTGTGTTATTTTGGCGCCCCTTCCTTACTTGGCATCCCATGTGGCACCCCTTGGATACTTGGAAATCCTTCATTATATCTATGCTTCATTATTTTTAGTTAAAAATTGACTTGTAAAATAAAAATCAGTCAATTTGACTGAATATTTAGTTTTTTAGATAGTTTTGTAATTTGGGGGTTTTCATTTAAAACTTGTATCTTCGCCTGTCAAAGACGAAGGGTGACGCCTGGGTTGGCGGGAGGCCAATTCCCCCTCACGCAAACCTCTTTTGGATTCTTCATTCTATGTTTAATCCAATGAGTGGTTGGAAGGCCGCTTTTCTCTCAAAATAGGCATTTTTTTAATGTTTTAGTGTTTTTTTGCAAAAACACTAGTTTATGGGAATATTGAACCTTTAATATCTTGCAAACAGTAGCTCAAATTTGGGTGCCATTTTTTCAAAAAGTGTTTGTAATTCAATTATCCACAATTTAGGCTTGTTATTTGTCAATATGCACTAGTTTATAGAGTGCCAAAAATTTGGGTCTCTCAGGACACATTTTCGGCTGAGTCTGAGGTCCTGTTTGCTTTAGTCTTGCACCAATTGCTCTAAGACGCATTCTCGGCTGAGTCCAACATATTTTGAGCATGCACTTGCATATTTTTTGGGGGGGCTCAATACTTCAAGGGGGTGTGATTACTTTTCACAACTTGCATATCTTTGCTTTCATTCTCCTTTCTACATAATTTCACAACTTGCAATCAACACAACTTCACCTAAATTTAGCTAAAAATAGATTATTTTTAAATTAAACCCCTAACACCCTTCAAATATCAAGAATGTAAGGTTAAAATGTCAATCATTTTTAGAAACAAAGGGTTGTATAGGATCACCATGGGTACTAAGTAAAATCCAACACTGATGTTGAAAAGGTCAACTGGTACAACTGTAGTGATGAAGCCTATGGATTACTGAGATTATCTATGTCTCCAGAACATCTCTTCCATCTAGAATCCTCCCAAACTCCCAATGACATATGGGACACATTAAAAAACTTATTTGGGGAGCTTGATGAGATGAGAGGTCATGAGCTCGAAAACAAACTCATAAGTCTAAGTCTTAGCAACTTTGACACCCTATAGGACTTCTTCACTAAGTTTAAGGCCCTTAGATTGCCATTGAAAGAATGTGGGATAGAGAAGAAAGATGATCAACTCATACTTTCTATTCTCACAAAGTTAGGTCCAAGCTATTCAGTCTTTGTCTCCACTTTCTATGCCACAAAAAGTGCCCTTGGCACTACATGGAAAATGCCTTATTTGGATTCATTCATTGCCGACTTGATTAGGGAGAAAGATAAGCTAATTTAAATGGGCACAATGAAGTATACTCAACCCCAAGCTTTGATATCTAGAAATGGTAAGGATAAGACTTCAATAAAGGAGAAGAAAAAAAAGAACAAAGACAGGGAGAAGAAGAAAGAAAACAACAATCTTGCCAAAAACAACACTGAGACTTCCTCTTCCAATGCTAAACCTAAAAAGGAGAAGGTTAAGTGTGCCTATTGTAAAAAAATAGAGCATGATGAACACAAATGCATGAAGAAATAAATAGATCACCTAACTCATCTTCTAGAGAACAACATAGGTGTTCTTGAGTCCATCAAGCAGAATTCATCTACCCAAGATTCTACCAAGGCAAAAGGCAAGGGTAAGGAGAAAGAAAAGGGCAAGGCCCTTGTAGCTACAATAGATTCTACATCTTCATGGGTCATTGACTCAGGTGCTTCTCACCACATGGGCTCTTCACTAGTTGAGTTTTCATCTTTAGAGCCTTGTAGCATGACTTCAATTAGTTTGGGTGATGACATATCAGTTTCTGTTGCAAGGAGAGGGTTAGTTGAAATGGAAGGAGGAACATTCAATAATGTTCTAAGTGTTCCTTCTCTTTCAACCAATCTCCTATCAGTGTACCAAATCACTCACATTGGTTAGGGAATGAGAGTTGAGTTTTCACTAGATTCAGTGGCTATCAAGGAGTTGCATAGTGATTCTATAGTGGCAGTGGGTAGGGCAGATCACCAAGCAAGGTTATACACCTCACATTTTGCATCAAATTCTTTTCCAATAGCATTGCTAACTCATTCAAATGGAGTTATAAAATTATGGCATGATTAGTTTGGCCACCTTAACTACTACTACCTTGAGCAACTTTGTAATAATGGCATGGTCATTGGCTTGCCTCGTGTCCAATTCTCAAAAGGACTTTGTGAGGGGTGCTCCCTTGGGAGCATCCCGAAGCAAAATTTGACAAAGGAAAATATTAGAGGGCTTCACAACCTTTGGAGTTAGTCCACAGTGATGAATCAGGACCCTTTCCCAAACCATCTTTCACAAGGGCCAAGTACATCCTCACTTTCATTGATGATTTCTCTAGGTACACTTGGATATATTTTCTCAAACAAAAGTCTGAAGTGTTTGAAAATTTTCTAGACTTTAAGGCTCTTGTTGAGAAATAGAGTGAGAAATCTATCAAGGTTATTTGAACTGATAATGGAGTGGAGTATGTCAGCAATAGGTTTGAGTAGTTTTACACCATAGAGGGGATTGATTTGTAGCACACAATCACTTATAGTCTTTCATAGAATGGGGTTATAGAATACAAAAATAGGTTCTTAAAAGAGATGGGTAGCTATATGATTCACTCCAAATCCTTAGCACCATAGTACTGGGCCAAAGCCATCAATTGTGGTTGCTACATTCAAAATAGGGTTCCTCAAAAAGCTTTGAAAGGGATAACACCCTTTGAAGCTTGGCATAAAAGGAAACCTGATATTGAGCACCTTAGGGTTTTCAGATCCCCAGCCATGGCCCACATTCTAAAGAAGAAATGCAAATCTATGGAATGTCAGTCCAAGCCTTGCATCTTTGTAGGATATCTAGATGGTATTAAGGGGTATCACCTTTTAGATCTAGTCACTCATGAGTTTTTCATCGAGAGGTGTCCACTTTCAAGAGAGTCCTAGAGACTCAACACTTGACACTTCTTCTCCCTCATCAGATCTACTTCTTCATGATGATTATTCATCAGATTCAGATTAGCCACAATAAGTTCTTGAGCTAAAGACATCTTCTTCTTATTTAAGTTTAGATAGCAAGGATAGTGATGCAGAGTTATCCACCTCTAGTCTGTCAGAGGATGAGGAGTTAGCACCTGACTCACCCACTTCTGGGCCACTTTGGGCCAGACAGACACTTGAGAGTGTTGGCACTTGGGCAGGAGATCCTGCAGATGACAGACACACTAGGGGGGATTTTCAGAGAGATCCACATGCCTTCTTTGCTTCAGTTTCAAATCCATAAACTTTTCGAGAGGCATCAGGGGTACCTAAGTGGGATAGTTCTATGCAGGAAGAATATTCTTCCTTAATCAAAAATCACACTTGGGATTTGACTTCACTTCATAAGGGAAGAAATATGGTTTGATGTAGGTGGATATGTCAGACCAAATTTGCAACAAATGGGTCGATTGATAAGTACAATGCATGATTGGTCACCAAGGCTTTCTCACAGGTGGCAAGCATTGACTACTTAGAGACCTTTGCACCTATTGCAAAGATGACTTCTATCTGACTCACCTTGGCTATTGCTATAACACATGGTTGGGATGTGCATCAGATGGATGTGAAGAGTGCCTTTCTTCATGGAGACCTAGAGGAGGAGATCTACATGGAGCAACCGCTAAGATTTGTTCAGGATTCTTCCTTAGTATGCAGACTTAGGAAATTTATCTATGGCATCAAACAGGCCCCTCAAGCTTGGTATGCCAAGATGGATTCCTTCCTTCTCACAATGGGTTTCACTAGGTGCCATTCTGATCCCAATTTCTACTTCTTATGGCAGGATGATTCACTTTTGATTTTGGTTCTATATGTTGATAACCTTTTGATCACTAGGATTTCTTCATCAGCTATTGCAGTAGTGAAGGCATCTCTTCAAGATAGATTTGACATGACAGACTTGGGTTTATTGCACTACTTCTTTGGCATCAATATCTCATAATCACATTCATGGATTTCTCTTGCACAGCCTAAGTATGCTCTTGACTTATTGGCTTGATTTCACATGGCTGATTGCAAGCCATCTCTGACTCCCTTTCTATTAAGAGTCAAGATTGAGGCTGATTTTTCTTCACCATTGGTTGATGCCACTTGGTATCGACAACTTGTTGGTAGTCTCATCTACTTGACTCACACTAGGCCCGACATATCATATACAGTGGGAATTGTCTTTAGATTCATGCAAGAACCTCATGAGCTACATTGGAAAGTAGCTAAGAGGATCTTGCATTACATACAGGGTTCACATAGATATAGGATTCATTATAGATTTGGCATAGAGGTTGACCCAGTTGGATATACAGATTCAGACTAGGCTGGCAATTCATAGATTCACAAATCCACTTTTGGTTACAGTTTCTCTCTAGGTTCTGGTCTTATCAGTTGGTCTAGCAAGAAGCAGAATGCTATTGCTATATCATCCACAAAGGTAGAGTACAAGGGAGCTATTAATGTCGCTACTGAGGCTATTTGGCTTTAGATGATACTTTTTGAGTTTGGCATTCCTATCAAGCAGCCCACCATCATTTATTGTGACAACTAGAGTACCATTTAGATTTACAGGAATCTAGTTCAGCACTAGCGGACCAAGCACAAAGAGATTCACATGCATTTCATTTGGGAGATTATTCATAATTAGGTCATTGACTTGATATTTTTCTAGTCTTTGGAGTAAGTTGCAGACATCTTCACCAAACCTTTCACTAAGAGCAAGTTCATTCATCTACGAGCTCTTCCTGAGGTGTGGTCTACATCTGTAGTAGCATCATCTTCAGGGGGGCCCACTAGCCTCTTCTTTATTTTATGTCTCTCTTTTGGGGTGGGGGGTTTTCCCACAGGTTTTCTCATTTTCTCTATCTTATGGGAGATTGCATTTGTACATGGGTACCTCATCAGGCCTTGTTACCGAGACCCATTTTATATTTCCACACTGCCCACCTAAGTTGCGCTTATGGGGGGTATTAGTGTAGGTTTTTATTTTTCCCTATTTTTTAATTAGGGAAATTGTATTTCTTGTGCATACATGGAGTTTTCCTACATTTGTGGGATATGCTAGTTTATGTGGAGGTGTGTGTCATAAATGTGTCATAGGTGTCATAAGAATGTCATAAGTAACTCCCTTGATGGGAGTTACTTCTCTATTCTTAGTACCTTGCCACCACCTTTCATGGAGGAGTTACAATCTATTCTTGGGGTGCCTTGTCCACCTTTTGTGGAGGAGTTACGTACTCTCCTATTTGTAGTCCTCACTTTGGACATCTCATGTTAATCAGATTTTGGTTTTCTCCATTTTGTCTTATGCAATTTATCTTATTTTGTTATTTTCAAATTGCTTTAGCATATATGTGGTGTGTACTTGCTTCATCTTGTGTGATCACATCTCCATTGCACTCACATTATCTAGATTTTGGCAAGAACTCTGATAGGACTTAGGAGATTTATAGGATTTATTGGTTTGACCTCTACTAACCTATCCTTTTTCTAATCTTGGATAGGTGTGGGAAAATGTTTCTCTCAAGAGATGGCATGATATGATCAAGCATCATAGTCCAAGAATATCTCCATGATGAATTAGTTTGAGGCTCTTGAAAAAGAATGGGTGAAGCCTTCATAGACTTAATATTTTCTTGATGGCATATTCCAAGTTGGAGCAAGTTAGGAGCAGAAGAAGGTTAATGTGGAGTAGAAGAAGGCATATAAGGATGATTATATTGATTTTTTTACATTTCACAAGTCACTAACTATATTTCATGAGACAATAACCTACTCTCCATATATTTAACTGAGACTTTTATATCCATCACATCATCTATTGGTATTTACTGATTCTCTCTCCTAATAGCTACCCACTGAGACTTGGTCAAATTTACTAAGTCCATCATCATTTGAATGACTTAATTCGAAATAAGATGATTAAGAATAATTAATTCAATTTATTATTCTCCATCAAGATCTCTCATTTGTATTTCAGTGTCTAAAAGGATTTATTTTAAGCCTAAGAAGGCTGGAGTAGGAGAAACATAGCTTTGGAAAGGTTGACTAGGGGATAAGTAGGCTACCAAGGAGGCTAAGTTGGGGTGGGAGGGGAAATATAAGACTACTAATAACCTTGGTAAGGTTATTATTATACTATATTAGGGCCACTTAGGGTGAAGCCTTCAATGTAATCAGTTTGATATGAAGAATATGAAGTCATAGAAAATACAGCTTGACCAAAAGAAGAATAAGAATACATACCAATTTTTAATTTTCATATAATTAGACTACTTATACTAATTGTGGTTCACTTGGATTTGCCATTAATACTTGTTTTCATGCCTCAAAAGGATATTATATTGAAGATCAACATCAAAAACTCTTCAATATATGAAAATTCCTATCTCACTAGGCATATTAGAATTGTTATCACACTAAATTTCACCCTTGAGGAAGTTGTTCAAGCCTCCTTATTTAAGTGATATCATAGAGACACCTATAGGTTTTGGGTGGCCTAGTCAATGAGGTGAATCTATAAATAAGGTTAGCTCCCTTGATGCTACACCTATAATCATTACTAAACCTACTACTTACAAGGGAAGGGAGAGAGAAAAAGTAAACAAAGCAAAAAAGTGATGCACCAAAATCAATACCCTCCACTTACCTATACTACACTAAAAACATGAACACAAGTTGAAACCTATCACACTAATTCAACATGATCCTTTAAGCATTAATATTTCAATATGAAGGTGAAAATCAAGATAATAACCAAGAAAGGATGATTAAGAGGTCTCATAGGAGACACTAATGAAGCAATCTCCATAATTATCCAATGCAAGACTATCTAACACACTCCATATGACCTGATAAGATGACTAAAAACCTAAAAATAGGTAATGGGATAGGAAAAATATAAGAGAGGTATGACATTACTACTAACATTCATCAAGCACTATGAGTATACACTAATTTCAACATTAAGAAGGATATAAATTTTCTTATATTTATCTCAAAGGCAAGTACAAGTGTTTACATGATTAGGGTTTTTCCATACTTAGGTTGAGGATCCTTTTAAATCCTTTCAAGGCTATTAATATAGAATATAATGAGAAGGAGAGAGAATATGTATGTTGGAGAATCCATGAAAAGTGTCATCCTCCTCAAATTAGTTACCATCCAAATGTATGGTGAGAGAATAGTTTTGTCATCTTCATCAACAAAAGTTTAATTGAGTTGATGATGACTTCATCAAGGTGGTATAACAACTTATTTTAGCTTCTTATGACCCTTCATATTCCCCTCATGAAATGTACCTCTATCAAGATTTGAGAGTTAAAAACTCATGTCTTGAATCATGCCCACTTAGTTTCCTTATCACCTTTATATGCCATTATTGGATTTTCAAATGATTATATAATCTTGACAAGAGTGGAACTCATAATTTTGACTCCCCCATCTTCATTCCTACCATTGGAGGCTTATAATTAGGATTTCATGTCTTACAATTAGGAATAAAATCTTCACATGCCTAGGTTTAGTGGATAGAAACTTATAATATTTTCATAAATACCTATTATAATGAATTATATATATTCATTTGGATTCTACTTAGGCCTAGAAACACTTCTCAACTAGTTTGGAAACCCATACACACTCAAACTCTACAAAATAGGCTTGTAACTAGCTTTTTAAGGCATTTTATGTAATTTTTATTCTTCACATGATCCAAGTGATTAGTCCATAAGGTACTATGGAGAGGTGAAAATATCACTTATATGTTTATAGGATCATTTGAATGCATTGGAGGCACTTAGAATCACTTACATAGTCATCAGGTCATTTTTAGTCTCTTGATAGCTTGTAAACACTCCATCTCCTTAACGACCATTCATAAAGACCACCCTCTCAATTATCTAACTAATACCATAAATTTTGATTGAATTATATTATTAAATTATCCCTATGATATTTTTTTCCAAATAAATTTTCCTTGGAAGTTCTATGCAATGTTTCAAACCTTCTTGAGCTTCTATCAAGGTGACATGAGGGTTTTGAGGTATTTACTCTCTTAAAAATGGTTCACATAGTATAGACCTTTAATAAATTTAAAAACACCATGAAGTTTATGTAAAGAGTTACTAATAACATTAACCACTATAACTTTTCTTCATGTACTTTCTCAAGTGAGTTCACACGTGGAAAAGAGAGCCTCTTGACTATTCAAGCCTATATGTTGAACTCAGGAGGACTATTTTTTCTCAAAAACCCTTAAAATTACTTATCCATGATTTATAAATACTTCCTAAGGTTTATTACATCTTTAATAATATCCAAAAGTGGTTTTAAATATGTATTGGCTTTCCAAAAGGCTCTACAACTTGATTTTCCTATCATGAGGGTTTGTAGGTAGTTTTGATACTCTGACCCTAAAAGCCATTTTTTGATGTTTTATCAATCTTCCAAGGGTTAAAAACACCCCTAGATTTTTTATATGGTATAGCTGTTACCTAATAAAAATCTTATAATTCTAAACCCATGACCAAAATTCATACTTTCCATGCCTTTTACAGGCAAACTTGTAGGTCTTCATTTAGGCCTAACACCTTACTAAAACAATGCCTGAGAACAAATCTTCTTTGAGTGATTTATCCACTTATATGTAAAACATAACCACTTAATTAATTAACTAATTTTAACCTCCTCTACCACCCTTAAACATTTTTATGAATTCAAAATTCACCCTTATTCTCTTATTGTTCACAGAGACCTATACGCCTTCTTTTAGGCCTATTAAGTCCCTTTTCTTGCACCTTCACACCTTGATAGAATATGAAGAACTTAATTAAAATTTATAAAGCTATTTAAATGTATCATAACATCTACATATGTTATATACACATAAAATCAACCTAGGAGACTCTTAAGAACCTTTATTGGTTTGCACAGTCAATTTAACAAGAAGCTTAAGAGGGTTATATGTGGTCATTTATTGTTACTGAATTTATACCTCCATATGCATTTTATTATCATTTAAATAATTAAAAAATTATAGGAACCTATAAAAATATTATATTTAACCTATAATAGTATTCATACCTCAACTTACCTCATAATTTGCATGTTTTCCTCACGTTCTTAGAGGCAGGCTTGTAAGTGCTCATCTTCTTCATGGTTCTATCCTAACCATGAATGGTCTTTTTATAGTGATTTTATCCATTATTAACATATAAAATATTTTATTAAATTGTGTATATTATCCTCAACAAATTATAAATCAATTTTCCTTTTTGGTTTCTTCAAGACAAAAACTCCATAAGCACAATCAACTTAGCATGTGTGCTTTTATAGCTTTCTTTCTATTTTGGGCCTGCTACTTGCCTTAAAGATGTCTAGAGATAGTTTTATAAGCATAAATACCATATTTAAAACTTTATTCCATTAATTTAATACTATAAATATCTCACGTTCTCATCAACCTACATTTTCTCTTCATTCATACACCTACAACATAGAAGGAACACTATGCTTGTGAGGACTTTTGGGCCCTATAGGCATTGAGGAGTTATTTAGTGACCTTAAAGAGAATTATGGAAATATACATATGGTGTGAGAGATTCACCAACATGCTCTTATTTTTTTAAAACCCTAAGCTCATCAAAACCCCATTGCCTCTATCCTACAACTTACATCAAAATGAAGATTTCTTACCTTAAGGAGTACTCACACTTGCCAATTGATGGTGAAGGATAAAATAGGAGGACTATTCAAAAAATTTATAATATCACACAACTATCCATTTGCATCCATAAACTTTCACACTCACTTAGGAAACAAAAATTGTGCCTGTGGGGTTTTAAGTAGGGTTTGGACTACATATTTTTTTAGTGATGGTTCCTAAAGCACGGTCCTTATGACTCATAACCAATACATGTAATTTCAGGGCATAAGGGATTCCATCAAACCATAGGATTATTTGATCCAACACTCTATCTCCTTTGTGTACCATTCTCAATCTAGTTGGATTTCTTGAGCTTTCAATAACTTAATGGAGAAATGGAGGAAGTTTTCTACCTATTTGGATATGTAACACCTTCAAAATCATGGATTTGACTTGCGGAAGTTAATATGACACTTAACACTCTTGAAATCCATTCAAGTGAGCTTTCATTTACTTCTTAGGTTCACAAACATTCTTGAAACTACCTCTTTTGTAAAGAATGAGACTGAAACATGCATTGTAACTACCAAAACTAATTTTCTTTAACTATTTCTTGCCACTTCCCACATTGAATTTAATTTTACAAGTATCTTTTATACGTAAAAATCATCATTTTGACTTTGAAACCACTTTACAAGACTTATAATACATTAGCAAGGTATGAAATACCTTTGAGATAGGTTAGTATAAATTATTTCAAACCTATTAGGCTTAAGATCACATTTAATGTTTTGATGTATAACCATGACACTCTAGCAAATTGTATTTGGACTTACTTAGATCTTCATGGCTCTTGAAAATTAAATCCTACATTAGGAAAATTAGAAATAAGTATAGAACCATAACTCCTCATTACCTTAATTTTTCCTAAAACATGTCATCAAACTCTAATTAAGGGGATTAATGACAAGAATAGGGGTTTTTATTCACTCTTCTTGACCATACCTTGCATGAGACCTTGAAATGACCAAATACACATAATAATACATCTTTTTTTTACAAAGCCTAACCACTATACTAAGAACAAAAGTTATAAAAGGCTATCAAAAAATTAATGATCATAATGACCAATTTTTTTTAAATGTTACTCACCAAATGGTGGTTAATTATGGATAACATTTTTGACAACCTCCTAGGATTGCATGTTTTCTATGCATCTTAGACTAGTTACCTCATACATCCATTTGGATATGAAGTCACCTTAGCTCAACCCAAACATGACATAGACCTTGAAAGTTGACTATAATCCTCTATAAAAGGATGAGATTATTGATTGCCTTCAAAAAACTTAAAAACCAAGAAGCAACACACCAATAAGACAACTAAACTAAACATGACATAAATTGTGTTAAGAAGCACTTCTGGAACAGAAAACAAGAAAATAATAAATACATCTATCTTTTAATTTCTGATCCTCCTAAATCAAAAGGAAAACTTTTGTGATCTTATTCATGTGATGGATAGGGGTGAGAAACAAGATTATTTTGGGATAATGTTCTTGTTCTACAAACCTTTTTCTTGGCTACCAATGTCTTTGGCCTATCTTCAAGTGAAATTTTAGTAGCAAACATGTCTCCTATAAGGATAAATTCATATTAAATTTTATATCTTACATCATCTTAATCTTTATCAATGAGATAGACCTCCAATGTGACCGCACTTTGATTCATGAGGGTAGAAACAACCTCAGCTTCTATTAGCTCCTATTACCTCTTGCGTACCTTTTTGAGTATCATCTCCTTCATAAATTGTTACAACATGAGCTAAAACCTCTTGGTGATAACTTGAAGAACATGTTGCCTTAATAAAAAAATTCACTTCTTAATAACATCTCCATTCTATCTTTCTAGAGGTCTTAACCTACCCAAATATTTAAATTCCTTGAACATGTCTAAATAGGACTACCACATGTCATCAAAGCCCTCTTGAAAGTGTTCATGAGAGTTAACAAGACTAACAACCATAATTTTTTCTTCAATATCTTTATTTTTCATATTTTCACCATGTTCATTAGCCAAGACAACCATCTTAGCATTCTCTTCATGGAATGCAGGTTTATTATCCAAGCTTAAACAAAAAAGCTCTAGTTCTTCCCAAAAGGAAATTTCCTTCTAATCACTTAAAGGGATACCAAATTCAATATCTTTGTATCTTCCTATTTACGGACAACAAACCTATCTAATGCTTCAAAATCTTCAATATAATCATGACATAGATATAAGTTTGCTTCTTCAAGCTCTATCTCTCACTTACTAAAAGCCACTATAACGTTTTTCAAACCTTCATTTTCTTGTGAGATTCAAGAAGGATAATGAAAAAGGTGTCTTCATTAATATTAATCTCATAATTAACTAAAAATTGATCAACTACTATATGATCATCATGGACACTTAGATCAATAATCAATCCATGACAACTAGATTGGTCTTCCTATTATTCTATGTAGAATAGAAGTTCATCTACCCACTCAGGGTCTAACTCATCATGATTTTCTTTTTCCATACTTTATTTTTTTCTTTGGGTCACATGCTTGCCAAATAACTCAACTTATTACATGAAACTATGGTACAACTGCTATCATACTTGATCCGAAACTTCTTGTTCACACTCTTCAATAAAATCACTTTGATTAGAGGCTACTACCATGTTACTTTGTACTCCTAAATAAAGATCATATTTTTCCTCATCTTTGAAGAATTATTTTCTTAATTTTTGATAAATAAGACTGCCAATAATGATTTTTTCATCATACATACTTGAATTATTCTCCTAATAACCTTCTTGAGATTTCCCTATAGCTACAACTTCATCAATCTCCTTGAAGACTACCATCTCATCATCTTTTCTTGAAAAAATCCCATTTTCAACTAGATTTTCATCTTCTTTCCTCTTTACAACAAGTTATCCTTCACAATAGGAGGAGGTGATTAGGGAAAGATAACTCATTAGCTTGTTTGAAACTTGATAGGGCATGCTTCCAACTTAGGATTTTGGGAGAATTAGGTTCATTTAAGGATTATTGGAGAGGTGGAAAAGGGATTTGTGTTAAGGATGCTCTATTATTCTCTTTCCATTCCCTAGTTACTTTATCAAAATTCAACATACTTTGATCTTCATATATAGCTTTAGCATGAGGGCTGTATGAATGACTTATGAGACTTGTAGGCTTTCTTGGTTTGAGTTCTACTACTTTATCCTTTTTTTGATCTTAGATGGGCATAGAAATAGGTTTATATTCAAGACTTGGCATGATATAATCATGGGTTATAGTCTAATAATGTATACATGATGAATTAATTTGAGGCTCTTAAGGAAGAATGGGTGAAGCTTGCATAGACTTAAGTTTTTCTTGATGGAATATTGCACATTAGAGTAAGTTAGGATCAAAAGAATGTTGATGTGGAGTAAAATAAGGCATATACAGATGATTTTATCAAATATAATTCCTTTCATAGGTGAATAACTATATTTCATGATCCACTAACCTACTCTCCTTATATTAAATTAAGCCTCTTATCTCCATCACATCATCTATTGGTATGTAGTAATTCTCTCTCCCAATAGCTACCCACTAAGACTTGGTCAAATGCACTAAGTCCCTCATCATCTGAATGAATTCAATATAAATGGGAGGATTAGGAATAATCAAACCAATTTATTCTTTTCTATTGAGCTCTCTCATTTACATTTTAATTTTTAAAAGGGTTTATTTTAAGCCTAAGAAGGATGGAGTAGGAGCAACATAGCTTTGGCAAGATTGACTAGAGGGATAATTAAGCTACCAAACAGGCTAAGTTGGGGTGGGAGGGGGAGTATAAGATTTTTTATAACCTTGGTAAATTTGGTATAATTCTGGTTAAGGGCCACTTGGGGTGAATCCATGAATGCCATCAGTCTGATATGAAAAATATGAAGGCATCAAATATGCATCTTGACCAAAAGAAAAAAAAAGAATAACTACTAGTTTTAATTTTTAGAAACTTAGACTACTTATACTAGTTATGGTTCACTTTTAGTTACCATTTATGCTTATGTTCATGCCTCCAAAGGATAATATTTTATAGATCAACATTAAAAACTCTTCAACAGATGAAAATTCTTGTCCCATCGGGCATGCCAAAACTATTATCACACTAAATTACACCCTTGAGGAGGTTATTTAAACCCTCTCACTTATGTGATAAAATGGAGACACTTGTAATCTATGGGTGGCATAATAAATGAGGTGAATCTCTAGATAGGGTTAGCTTCTTTGATGTTTCACCTATAATCACTACTAAACCTATTACTTGCAAGGGAAATGGAGAAAGAGAAAGTAAACAAAATAAGGAGGTGATGCATCAAAATCAATAACCTCTACTTGTTTATATTTCACTAAGAACATGAAAAAATATGGAAGCCTATCACACTAAATTAATTTGATCCTCTAAACATCAGTATTTCAATATGAACATGAAAATCAAGACAATAACCAAGAGGGGATGATCAAAAGGTCTCATAAGAGACACTAATGAATCAATATCCACACTTAGTAAATGAAATAAGATATAAAACATTACACATGACCTATTAAGATTAATAATTACATGTAAATAGGTAATGATATATGATAAATGTAAGAGAGATATGAAACTACTATTAACATTCATCAACCACCATGAGTATACACTAGTTTTAGCATTAAGAAGGTTGAAAATCAACTTATATTCATATCAAAGGTAAGTACAAGTGTTTATGAGTAGGGCCTCACCATACTCAGGTTGAGCATCCTTTTCAATCCTCTCAAGGTTGAACATATAAAAGAGAATAAGGAAAGATAAGATGGACATTGGAAAATCCCATGACAAGTTTCATCCTCCTCAATTAATTACCATCCAAATGGAGGGTGAGAGAATAATTTTGTCATTTTCCTCAATAATTTTTACTTCAAGTTGATGATATCTTCATCAAGGTCACATATAAGTTTCATTTTCCCCTTCATATTCCCCTCATGAAACTAAACTCTATCAAGATTGGGGAGTTACAAAATCATGTCTTGACACATGCCCACCTAGCTTCCTTATCACCTTGCTACCATGTTAATGGTTTCTCAAATTATTCTCTCATCTTTAAAAGAGTGAAAATAAAAATTCTAACTCCACCATCTTCATTCCTACCATTAGAGACATGTAATTACACTTTCATGTCTTGTAACTATGCTATAAATATTCACATGCCTAGGTCTAGTGGCTAGAAACCTATCATATTATCATAAATATCTCTTATAATGACTTATGGAGAGTCATTTGTATTTTGATTAGGCCTAAAAAACTTCTTAACTAGATTATATATGCAAATACACTCAAACTCTATAAAATAGGCATGCAACTAGATTTCTAGGCCATTTTATGTACCTTTTGTTCTTCTCCATGAATTGGTGTTGAATCTCATTCTTTACTATCTATTATTGTCTCATCCTATTATATGATAGTAGGATCATAATATATCCTTTGTGTCACTATCATGGACATGCCACCTTATATCACTCTAAATTTTGCCCTTAATGAGGTTGTTCAAGCTTTTCTCATTTAGGTTATAACATGGAGACACCTCTAGGATGTGGAAAGCCTAATTAATGAGGTGAATCTCTAGATAGGGATAGTTCCCTTGATGTATCACCTATAATTACCACTAAACCTATTACTTGCAAATAAAAAGGAGAAATATATTTGAAAACAAGTAAATTAGAGATGATGCACCAAATTTAACACACTCCACTTACCTATACTACACTAAAATCATGAATTATGATTGAAACCTATTGTACTATCTCAATATGACTCTCTAAGCATTTCAATATGAAGGTTAAGATCAAGACACTAACCAAGAGGGAATGATCAAAAGGTCTCCTATAAGACACTGGTGAAGCAATCTCCACACTTAGTCATTATAGGATCATGTAGCACTCTTCATATAACCTAATAAGATGACTAAAAATATGAAAAAAAAAGGTAATAATATAGTAAAAGTGGAATGAAGATGTAGAATATCACTAACATTCATCAAACTACCATGAGTATAGACTAGTTATAACATTAAGAAGGATAGAAATCAGCTTGTAATCAACTCAAAGGTAAATTAAAAGTGTTGAGTAGGGCTTCACCATACTTAGGTTGAGGATCCATTTAAATCCCTTCAAGGAAATACATGTATAAAAAATGAGAGAGAATAGAGAGAGAATGGCATTGAGATAGATTTTATGACAAGTGTCATTTGTAACAAATTAGTTATCATACCAAGTAGAAAGTGAGAGAGCATTTAAATCACTCTCTTAAACATGTTTTATTTTAAATGATGATGGCCTTCAAAGGTATCTATGAGTTTTTTGTTTCTTAGTATTACTCATCAATCTTGTTCATGAAATAATTCTCCCTGATTTGAGAGTTACAAAGTCATGCTTTGACACATGCCCACCTAGTTTCCTTGACAACTTGCTATGCCATTCTTGTCTCTTCAATGTTTCTTCCATCTTGAGAAGAATGATATTTATATATCATACTCATTCATATTATTTTTTTCCATTATAAACCTATAATTCCTTAACAATGCTTACTTGATCTCATGTAAAAGAAAAGAGACAAGTCTATCTTTATCATATAATGATTAGTATTGCTTAAGGACTACAACATAACTTAGTAACCTATTGAATGATTTGTATAAAATCACATAACCTATTTCTAAATTTTTTATCATTTAAAGATAAATTATAAAACCTTTAGATTTCTTCAATAATCTCAAAAAAATATTTATGTCACTTATCTTATGAAAGATTGATTCGGTTTTGGAGAGCTCACATTTTAATGGAATGATTAGTCTACTTGAAACTATCATGAGTGCTCTTTTAATGATTTATAAAAGTTAAATATAATTTTTACTTACTTTGATAAACTTTTAATAGTTTTGACATATGACCTTAATGGTATATTAGAGGTTTCTATATCATTGATGACCTATACAAGGTCTAAAATAGACTTTTTCATACAAACAAGTAAGACATTCTCTTATAGACTTAAAATCAGATGCTTGTATATTTTATTAACACTTTTGGATCCTATATAATGAATTTTTTATGGAATAATACATTTTCATAGGCCTATAATGTGCTTTTAAGTGGTCAAGAGCCTTCATTAGTTCATATCCCTACAAATAGGCCTGAAGCTGCCATTTTTAGATCATTTTTCATACCTCTTTCTCTCATACATGTCAAGTTATGGATCCATTAGGTTCTAATAAGAATCAAAATTTTCATAAAGGTACTTCTAGATCCATTCAAATTAGTTATAATCTATTGTAAATAAAAACTCAAACATTGGGTTCTTAAAAGGGTTTTAGGGTACTTAACTTGTTAACAATTGTTCATAAGGTTGAGGGCCTCAAATTATGAAATAATTCCACTAATTTTGAGTATAATAAACCTAATAACATCACTAAGAGTCATTTTTTTCCATGCACAAATTCACTATTCTTCTAAGGATTCCAAACTACCCTTCTTGAACTAGCAAATTAACTAGCACACTTGAGATAGGTCTATTAACACACAAATCACCATATTTTCTCTTTCCTTATCTCAAAACACATTCAATATGTCTATTATATGCTATATTATGTATTAAAGTGTAATTTTAATGTTATTTACCCCTAAAATACTTTTGGGACCTTATTTTGGCTATCAATAGGGTTTATGAACAATTATGCCAATATGATCGTAGAAGTCCTATTTTGGTGTTTTCCTCCTTCCCCAAGGGTTCCAAAATTTATGAATAATTCTTCCAATACACCTAAAACTTATAAAAAACATAATACCTTTAACCCAAACACAAAATTTCATATTTTCATGTTTATTTTTAAGAAGACATGGAGGTCCTCATTTAGGCCTAATACCTTACTAGGCTTGAGAATAACTTCATTTGAGTTGTTTATTCACTTCTTTAGGATTATAAAAATTTAAATCATGTTATTAAAATAATATCACATCTTAAATAACCCTAAAAATTCATTCTCAATCCAAACTTTAAACCTTTTCTCATGGTTTGTATAAGCAGGCCTATAAATGTTCATTTAGGCTTGTTTAGGATTGTCATACCATTTCTAGGATAGTTCTCACCTTGAGACCTGGGAAGCCACTTGTGACACAATTTTAACCTAAAAAAATTATTCATGGTATCTCATACATGTATTATAATGGTATCTCTTTAAAATTATTCACCTTACTCTTATGTGTTCATAGAATAACACTTTTGTCATTTGTTAGAGGTAATCATATGCATCTTTGATCCTACTAAATTTAGGAAATTTTACATGAGAAGTTTGATATATGTGGTAATTTAATTATATGGGAGGTTTTATCATATATTATGAAAAATTATTTCCATTATACTTTAATTTACACATGTGACATAATTTTCTAACACTTTTTTAGTTATCCACGTAACCAGGCCTTAATATCGCCATTAGACATTATTTCTACTTCCTCACTTTTGACTATTACCTATCCTTGTTTGGTTCAAGGTCATCATAAAGTTTATTAAATTTTACAAGTGTGGCCACTTATATTGTTTTGCCTCAACACTTCTACTCTTTCCTCTTGTCTAGGCCTATTACCTACCTACTTACACTTGAAACCCTATGAGAGAATTCAAACCTAGATTGTTAATGGACTACCACCTATAATTATCTACTAGATATGTACATGGATTTAGTTACTCATATTTATATATGTTTCCAAAAGTTTAATATATTACCAATATCAATAATAAACCAATGTTTCTATTGGTTTTTTACACAATATGACTTAGAGGCAATGTTACTCTTTTTAGACTCAACAGAGCTAAAACCTCCCATAACAAGACCCTTAATCAAAACAATTTTTAGATGGTTTATACCACTTCTTTGATTGGTTCACCACCATCACATACTAATAATGGATCCCTATATTAATTTTAGGTTTCAAAGAGTCAAACTATCACCATTAGTTCTTTTACTATGCATCTCTTGATGACCACCTATAGGCAACCTTATACACAATCATTTAGTATGCATGCCTTATTGCTATCTTTGCCATTTGACCCCATTTATGATTTTATAAGATCTAAGTAATATATTTTATGATCTATATATCTGATCATAAGGTTTTAATTCTAAAAATAATCACCTCCATGCTTGAATAACATCATACCTTTAAGAACCCTACTTGCCATCTCAAAAAATAACAAACACAACATTTTTTGCCATTTGACTAATCACATGTGCCAAATGATGGTGGATTGTGATGTGGGAGGATATTTTAGACCTTTTAAGAATTCACACAACTTTCCATTTACATTATTGAACCTTAAAATGCACTTAGACAAGAAAACATGTGTATGTGGGGTTTTAGGAGGGTTCAAGGACACCTTATCTTGTTAGTGATTGTTCATAAAGCATAGCCACTACAGCCATAAAATAATTCATGAAATTTTAATTTATTAAGGGCATAAATTTACCCGTAATATCATTTGACCCAAATCTCTCTCTCTCTCTCTCTCTCTCTCTCTCTCTCTCTCTCTCTCTCTCTCTCTCTCTCTCTCTCTCTCTCTCTCTCTCTCTCTCTCTCTCTCTCTCTCATACATACCATGCTTAAACAAGTTGGCCTTCTTGTGGCTGCCAAAAACCCAATGGAAAAATGGGGAAGGTTTCTTGCGTGTATGGAACTATAACACCTTATTGAACATTAATTTTACCTTGGATAGGCTATATGTTGTGTTTAATATTCACCAGCTAGTGTCACTGTTCCCTTAGCTGGAGATGCTCTAATCAAGCATGGGAACCTACAAAAACTACACAAAACATCTTCATCATGCAATAGAGTTTGATCGATGGCATAGGTTCCCTATGTGAGTGTTTATGAAGTCTTCCAAACATTAAAAATTTAGATATAAGGTACAAAACACCTTCACATTGCCTTTCCTTTCCAACACTTCACATTGAGTCATAATTGCAATTGAATCAAAGGATAATAGAGAGTTATAACTTGATATATGCTAGAAATGAATATTTAACACATTTTGAGACTTGTAAAGATCCTATGAGGTATGACATCACATTCTATGAGTGCCATATGGCCTCAAGTGACCTTCATTTTCATGCTATAACTCTTCATCTTTGATGTTCTTTAATGAAGTCACTTCAATATTGAATCAAATAATACCTTGAATATCTCAACATTACCTTAACATTCAAAATTTACCTTACTATCTCCAAAAACATGTCATAACAATCTAATAAAGGGGATTGGTGAAAATACTAGGTGTTTTGATTCACTCTCCTTGGTTAGACCTTGCAAGAGAACTTGAAATATTTAAATAAACTTGACAAGATACCTTCTTATGAAAGGGCATGACCTCTAAGATAAGACAAAAACCCCTTAAATGGATATCAACAAAGTTAAAGAATGCTTAGAGGCAAATATTTGAAATATAATTTCTTATGGTATCCATTTTTTCTAACTTTTTTGGAAACCTCTAGGGGTGTATGCCTATTATGCACTCTACGCTAGTATCCTCCTTGCATTCATTGGGATATAAGGTCACCTCAACTCAAAAAAAACTAAAATAGACCAATAAAACTAAATGCGAGCCCCTAAAAATAGATAAGACAAGTAATAATGCCTCTCAAACACACAACACACAAAAAATAAAGAGATAAACAAGATAACAAAAATAAATAGGACACACACTATGCTAAGAAAAACTCATAGTAAATAAAAAATAAAATACTATATACAACTAACCTTTAAGGTCTGATCCTCCTAGATCAAATGGAAAAATCCTTATATCTTCTTCATAAGATTGAGAAGGATGAGTAACAAGTTGTTTTTTGGCTATTTACTTAATTCAATCATCTTCTTGTCTACTTGTCAACCTCCTTGACCTACCTTCAAAGGAAAAAATTGAATCAAACATACCTTCAACATAGACAAATTCTGTATTATGTTAAATTCTTTCTTCAAGTTGCTTTTCAACACTAATATAGTCTTGTAATGTGGTCATAACAGTAAGTTGTTCCAACTCTCCAAGGAACTACAATTATTTCTCTATATATTTATCATGTTGTTATTCAAGTGTGTCAACTATTAAAATATTTTATTGAACATGTTATTCCATATTGAAAACCACTTCATCAATATATTCACTTGAATATGTAGGTCTACTATCCAATATTGAACACAAAAGTTCTAGTTCTTCCTAAAAGGCAACTTCCTCTTGAGCACTTGAAAGAATATCAACTTCAATATCATCTTTACCTTTCTATTTAGAGACAAATGATAATTACAAGGATTCAACCTTCTTAATGGAATTATAGGATAGTTTCAACCCAATTTCATGTAGATTTTTTCTTTACTCACTAGGGGTCATTACATCATCAATTATAACCTTACCTTCTTCACCTTGGAAAACATCATCTCCTTCATGATCTATTGCAACTTCACTTATTGCTACATGATCATCTTGAATTCCTTCATCAAGAATTAACTCATCAGGATTGCCTTCTTTAATTTCACTTGCCATTATGATCTCATGTTCATTTGTTGCTATAACTTACCCATTCTTCACTTAAAATGCTTACTAATGACTTCAACCCTATTTTGGTCTTTAAGTTTCTCAACAAAGACAATAAAATCTTCTTCCTCATTAAAATCCATAATAAATTTAATTGGGATGTTATCTTATTCCTTTACTCTATCATCCAATGCTAACATACCAAAATATTTAATCTCCTCAATGAAATCATGGTACAACTATTGAAAATTAACATCAAGATCAATTGAAGTCATTGTAGCTTCCATGATGATCTCATTTGGTTTCCCTTTAGGACTATCCTCTTCTTCTATGAAGAATGGGATTTAATCACCTAAAAAAAATCTTAATTGATCATGTTTTATTTGTTCCAAGTCTAATTTTACTTTTCCCTTATGATGAGGACTTCCAATAGTAATCTCTTCACCATACTCACTTGCAACATCTTCATCAATCCTTTCATGAGATTCTCTTGTAGATGCAACTTCATCAAGCTTCTCAAGGACTACCACCTCATCATCCTCTCTTGAAAAACTCTCATTTTAAACTAGATTTTATTATTTTTCCCTCTTTACAATAGGTTATCCTTCAGAAAAGGAGAGGGTGGGGTGGGGAAAGAGAGCTCATTACTTGTTTTGTGTGATATCTCAAATCAGAATATTATATGTTAATTTAGCTTTATCATAATTCCTTTTTTAATTTTGAAATAATAATATTCAAAGAATATATAAATATGTTCTTATTAACAAGATAATAAATTTTTATAACACATAATTTTTTATAATGATCAAATGTGTAATGTGGAATTATAGTTATAAATATTCTAATAGAGAACTCTCAAAAAGTTTCATCCTTGAGGTGTTGATATCAAGGTGTTTCATCCTTGTATCTGATAAAAGAGGGGTTGCATCCTGAATTATAAAAGAAGAGGTTATTTCATAAAATTTATATAAGGGAATGAATGACAAATATGAATATATATCATTTTCCTTCACCAATTTCTAATAAATACCCTTTATAACTTTACATCAAATGATGTGCCTCCTTTCCAAAGTGATGTGTCTTTTCATTAAATAGGATGTCTTGCATTACTATAAGTTCTATTCCTTGCATTAAATGTGGCACTCCTTCCCATATGGACAATATTTAATTTAGTTGTTGTTATAGTTAATTTAATTGCTACTAGTTTATGTGATTCTATTGGTGACTTATTGACATTAATGCAGTTCATGTTTATGGTCTCCTTTGTATTTCGAGATATATTATTTGAAGCTTGAGAGGGTGTCTTTCCAATTTTTAATTTTTAAGGGATTATTTTGGATTTTTTGGGGAAATAGAATAATTGTTTTACTAAGACTTGTTCATTCTTCTGCTTACAAGAAACAACCAACTTGTTACATTATGATATACCTTGGTCTTCATGGGTAGCTCTAACTTGAGGAATGGGTGAAGGACTTGAGAGACTTGGAAATTATCTTGATTTGACCTCTAATATATTATACCTTTTTTAATTTTTGATGGGCATGTGAGAATTTTGTTGAAGAAGAGATTGTATATACATAAGCCTTTTTTGATGGCATATTACAAGTTAGAGTAGGTTGGGAATAAAATGTTGTTGATTTGGGGTAGGAGAAGGTACATAAGGTTGATCACATTAAAATTGATTCCTCTCATATTCCATTTACCACTTATCATGGGACACTAACTTATCCTACATATACTAAATTAAAAATCTAATCTAAAATATGTCATTGATTGGTATATATTTAATCTCTCTCCCAAAATCTACCCACTAATTCTTAGCCAACTCTAATAAGTTCTTCATACTTAGAATGAGGTGGATAGGGATAATTGGATGAAGTAATTATTCTCTTTCTAGTTCTCTAAATATTTCATCATAGTCTAATATAATTTGTTTTATCCTTAATAGGAATTGAGTAGAAGTGGCTAGGATAACTATGGTTAGGGTAGTTTGGAAAAGCATGACTATAAGGATCAACAGGCTACCAAAAGACTAATTTGGGATACATGGGGAGTACATGTCATGAGAAATATTGTATTATAGTTGAGGGATACCTAGGGGAAATTCATAAACATAATTATCTTTATATGAAGGATGTGTAGGTAAGGAATGTGCATTTTTACCAAATGAAGCTTAAGAGTACATACCAATTATTATCTTATAAGCACTATGTTGAACATTGTCATTGATGAAGGGGGAGATTGTTGAGCACTGTCATTGAGTATTGACATTTGGAATAATTTTTGTCATTTATGTCAATATAATTTCATTAATGTCAAAGGTTCTTGTGAATATACATTTTCAAGTAATATTTGAGGTATGTGTATGATGAGTTCTTACGCTAGAATAGTGAGTGTTGTTATTGTATGAAGAGCAGTGATGTTAGAATATTGTTTAAAGAATGTTAGAAATATCATTGAGATCAACATAAGTAAGTATAGGTTAGTATATCAAGTGTTAATTAAATTTAAAATAATTTTATATAACTTGTGAGATGATATGTGCATGTAGCATGATGAAATGAGTGAGCTCTGAAGAAGAAAATGTATGCTCTAAAGATCTATGTAAGCAACTTCAAATATGCTCTAAATGAGCTAAAAATATGTGAATGATCTAAATAATACCTAAAAATGTTTGATCATGAAATAGGTCACTTGATTTTGTACATGATGTGTTTATGGACTTAAAATTGATTAAAATGTCAACTTTGAAGATCTATGTATGCAGCTTTGAAGATCCTAGTTGAGCTTTGAGGATCTGCAAATAGATCTGAAGATAATTTGAGTGGGACAAAAAAATTATGTATTTTACATCCAAATAAGAGTGATTTTATGAGGTTTTTTGATCATAAAAAGAGGCATTAGAACATATAAGAGTTTTAATATGAAGTCTATAGGGGTAAGTCCTTTAGTCCAAGTTTGTAACTAGACAAGTTCTAGATCTTTCTAGCCTCATGAGGAATCATGAGATATTAAAAAGACATATGAAGAATGTTTGATAGTAGTTAATCATGATAAGAGATTTAATGACATATATATGAAGTTATAAGATCTTGGATAGTGGTTAGAAGATCACCTTCAAGACCTAATGAGACTTGTAAGTCAAGGCGTAGAAAGCAAAGTGAGAAATGATGGCCAAATGAGGTATAGTATCAATTTCCATGACATGGGTGAGTTGGTGAAAATTAATAGAGGTGATTCAAGTTTTTTAATGTATTTTCATGAAGTTTTAGGTCAGATTTTACAATAATATCTTGAAAAAATGTTTTAAGGTTTCTCAAGCGCACAAAATGAAGAGTTATCTACCTGAGAATGTTTTTCAAGTGTTCATTGGAATGTGAAACATATTCATGAGAATATAAATTGTTTATGGTTTATTATTAAGGTTTATATCTCAAATTTACAAGTATTGGTTTATGGAAATAGGATCTAAGTTTTATGAATGATCGTTAGGACTGCAAGTTGGTCTAAACCCTCAAAGAACCCTAATAATAACTTAATGTTGAAGATATTATTATAAAGAGTTTATAATAGTTTGATATTGATAATTAAGTGATTATAGGTCTAAAAAAACTCTCCCAAGAATTACCAAGTGTGATTGGTTTCTAAAGTGATTAAGTAGACCATACATATAAGTGCTTATTTTTTTGAGATCTACTATAGCAGGTAGAGTTGAAAAAGTCAAAGTTTCTAAGTGGATAAATATCAAAGTGTGAGTCATGTAGTTATTTTTCATGAAGGTTTATATATAGGTTCCATATCTCAGGTGTTAAAACTTGGTGATCTAAGTTAGCCAGTCGTTAACATACCTAGTGGTGCAGATAGTAAGAAAATTAGGCAAAAGTGAGAAGATGATTCCTAATGTTTTTCATATAAGAGTGATGAATTAAAGTGCATGATTATGTTATTTGGGACGTGAATAATATATTCATGATTTTCATAATATTGTAAGTTAGTGTAAGAGGTTGAAATATTGAATCCAAAAAGGCTTATCTAGCTGAGTAGAGTCTGTTAGAGAGAAGGTCAATAGATTGCTCTACAAGACTAATCATTTTCATGAGATATTATGATAATTTTGATGGAGGTTTATCTTAGGATATTATAAGATATTTTTAATTCATTTAAATCCCTTGAATATGTTAAATCAGGTGTTATAATTTCATGTTTCATTGACTATGTTTTGAAGTCAGTTGATAGTTCTGAGTGAGCATCTTGAAAAAAAGAGTTTGAGCCTGTATACCCTGAGTTGAAGCATCTGTTTAATTTTGAGATTAACCTAAGGTCATGAGGTTTTTTAATATATATATATTTTTCCATTTTTAGTTGTAAAAAGTTTGTTTATTCTTTAGTTGTTCAAGATAGATTTTCTATGTATGCACATGCATTTTATAAATAGTGTTTTGAGAAAGGGTTCAAATGGTGGTTGGACCTAAAATGTGTTATATACCTAAATTAAAGTTTGATAAGGTTTATTAGAGTGTAATATGATGTATTCCTTCCATTTGAGATGTTTAATTTTTTTTCAAGAAAGATCAAAAGATAACGTGTTGTTAAGAAGACCTATTAGGTCTCTATAAAGCCTAACAAAGGAGTAAGGGTGATTTGAGATATGGCCAACCTAATGTATTGGTTTATTCATGATTAAGGAGTTTTATTTTAATATTTATTATATGGGAAACCTAATAATATAATAATGTGTGTCTGAATAAGAAGGATATGATCAAGTGACTTGTATAAAAGCAAGGTAGTTTATGTGTATTTGTGAAAGTTATGAGAGTGGAGAGAACAAGAAATTGATATATATAATTGATGAGTATAATGAGATAATGTGGACCATTATATAATTATCATGAATTTATAACATAGGCTCTACATATGAGGATAAATGTCAGAAGACCTAATTAAGCCATGAAGAGGGCTAGTTGAGTGAAGCAAGCTGAAGGCCAGTTTGTGAGGGATAGAAGTGAATGAAGAGATGAAGGAGAAGATAATAATATATTATGTGATAAAAAAAATTATTCTGAAGGTAATAAAGTGTTTTAGGTGGCTGAGTTGGTGCTAAGTCATCTAGGGGGTTGGTGCCTCCTTGAAATTAGGTGCTTGCTAAAGCTTAGTTGAGTTGGTGTTGAGCTATTTGGGGTTGGTGTTCCATGTGAAGTGGGTGACATAATAAATATTTATGTTTGTATTATAGGAATTTATTCCATTTTATTCATTAGTGGTTTTTCTTCCCTTTAAGGGTTTCCCACATATATGTAATCTTCATGTGTTTCATGCTCTTATGATTTGATACTTATGATTGTTAAGATGTACATGTTTCTTAGAATGGTTCATGTATGATTAAGTGGAATTAAATTAAATGTTTTGAAGACTTATTCACCCTCACCTCTTAGTCAGTATGCTTCTAAAAATTAGTATCAAAGCTTAGTCCTTTATGACAAAGTTTAATAGCTTTTAAGAGATCCAAAAATAAAAAATGTCTTGTGATCAATAGGGAGAAGACATGTATGATGAAGAATTATTATATGAAATTGAAGAAGGATAAGCTAAAGTTAACATTTAAACTAAGCTCATAAGAGAACTTGATTATTTGAAGAATCAAAAGAAGACTATCAATGATCTCAATAGTAAGTTAGAAGATAACAACACAAGGTTCAAATCAAAGGAATTTGAGTATAACTAGTTGAAGGACAAAATGAGAAAGTTCAAGAAAAAGAATGAAAATTCAAAACAACTCAAGTATATCAAAAAACCAATCAAGCTACCCAACACAATAAAGGATACATCATCTTGGAACCATGGTAAGTACAAGAATGTTGTTTGCTACATATTTCATAATATAGGAAACATCACAAGATTTTATTCTAATAAAGTTAAAAGGTCTACAAGATTCAAAATGACCTATGAAGCTCTTATAATACATAAAAAGGATCAAATAGTGGTATGGAAGCCAAAACAAGTTAGGACAGATCATATTGAGCCCAAGAAGCAAGATGGATCAATTTTTAAGGAGGAACATAAAACCAAAGAGGATTCTATGCTATCTCAGAATACCTTTTACATTCAATATGAAATCATGAAATGGTATATATAGTGGTTACTCAAGCCACATGACAAGATTTAAAAATAAGATTATCTCATTAAATAGGAATGTTGTAGGAATAGTGAGGTTTGGAGACAACACAACTACTAATATAGTTGGTAAGGGTGTCTTGAGTTTGGATAATGGAAAGACCAAGTCCCAAATGTGTTTTATGTGGAAGGTTTGAATCATAACCTACTTAGTGTAAGTCAAATTTGAAATCAAGGACACAAAATAACCTTTCATGATAGAGGATGTGAGATAAGAATATCCAAATTAGGAAGGATAATTATAAATACGAAGAGGACTGAGAATAACCTATATGTACTGAATGATATCAAGGAGAGATGTTTCATGAACAAGATAAATTAAAGTTGGCTATGGCACAAAAGGCTATGACACCTAAACTTTGACAATTTGGTCAAAATTGACACTAAAAATTCTATGAAGAACATGCCCAAGATCATCAAACCTATAAACATTCTTTGCAAGGCATGTCAACATGGTAAGTAAACTAAAAGAAGGTTCACATGTAAGGATCAATAGACCACAAAAACCTTAGAGTTATTCCACACTAATATCTTTAGGCTGATAATAATTCAAAGCATTGAAGGATATATCTACTTCATGTTACTAATTGATGATTACACTAGAATGACTTGGGTTGCATTTTTGAAAGAGAAATCATAAGCTCTTGACAAGTTCAAGGAATTCAAGACCCTTGTTGAGAATGATCAAAATGGGAAGATCAAGTGCTTCAGATATGATAGAGAAGGAGAGTTTTGGTCTAATGAGTTTGATGAATTTTGTGAGGTTCATGGAATAAGGAGACAATTCTTAATAGCTAAGACACCTAAGTAGAATGGGGTAGTGAAAATGAAGAATAAAATAGTTCAAGAGATGGCTACAACTATGTTGCATGAGTCTATATTACCTAACGGATATTAGATGGAGGTATTTATCACTAATATCTACATTTTGAGTAGATTAAAAATAAGGGTCAAGGGTAACAAAACTCCTTATGAACTATGGAAGGGCAAACTTGTAAATGTAGAACATTTTAGAGGATTTTGGAGAAAATGTTTCATCAAAAGAGATGATGAAATCTTGGGTAATTTTAACTCCAAATATGATGAAGTCAAATTCTTAAGATACTTCTCAATGAGCTCATGCTATAAATGTTATAACTAGAGACTATAAAAGATAGTGTAAATTACTAACTTAAAGATTTGTAGACACTAGAAAACCACACACTATAGTTCTAGATGTCAAAATACCCTTGGATGCCTAACCTACCATCTGTACTCTTTTCAACTGTAAACTTGAATCAAAACACTCTTTGACCAACTCACCTTCTAACCCACCTTGACCAACTTGACCATTTCACCTTTTCAACCAAACATAGCCTTTAACCATCGATGGTCAACATATTAACCACTAACAGTCAGCATAGTAACTATTGATAGTTAGCACAGTAACCACCGATGGTCAACACTCTAAATACTGATGGTTACTTTGACCATCAAAGGTAATATCCTCACCTCTTTAAATGCATCACTAGATGTGTATGAGATAAACATGGCAAAATTTAGCAACTTCCATTTTATGATGCTAACAAGTTTTAAAACATTAAAAATTATAACTTTATCCTCTGATCTAATTAGCAACTTCCTCCTACCCAATTAACAACCTCATCTTATAAAAGAAAGAGAGTAGGACCAATAAAGTAGCTTCTTCATCTTGATCTTCTAGATCTTCTTAGATCTTATAGTTTTCTTTGCAAGTTTTTAGCAAGTCTATAAGTGCAATAGAGATGCAAACCTCTACTAAAATCATTCTAAGCTTCACCAATCAACCAAATTTTACTCTATCAAATTTTTTCTAGACATCAAAAATCAATTTAAGTATCTATCTCTTATTAGGATCAACAAATAGTTTCTTTATTTTATTATTTACCTTGCTCCTATTTTTAACCTACTACCTCTAACCTCTCGACCAATTAACTAACCCTCAACAACATGCTATACCTATTTGCCATTTTATTTTTGACCCTTAAACCTATATTCCAACATTTTATCTTATCTATACCTATCAATAATAATTATTAATAGTCATCTTGACTGCTAACAGTCGACTATCAAACTACTATCATTCACCTTGACCACCAATGGTTAGCAATCAAACTACTATTAGTCACTTAATTTCCAATGGTTAATCTAACCATTGATGATTATCCTAACCATCAACAATCACTGTGCACACCCAACCTAACCAAAACTATCAAGCACTAAATACCCACCAACCTTAACCAAAATTCTATTTTTTGAATCCTGTGTCACCTTATACACTAGAACCAACCTGACTTGACCTAAACATTTCTTTAATAACTTAGAATTTACCTTAATGTTATTTTATTAGAACAAGCATTTCTTTGTAAAGTATTTATCTATTTTGATTTAGTACTTTCATTCATGTTATGCAACCTTTATTGTATCAACATTAACTTATCTTGAAAGATGGATTGATAACCTCCTAGATAGTTCACACTTCTTGGATCTAGTTTTTTAGGCAATCCACCCAACCTACCTAACTAACCAACCCTTTTCTATTTGTCTCTTATTACAAGTCATCTTCCCAAGCCAAAGAAGAGTATCTAAAACTGTTTGGTTTATGAAGCACACACCCATCCAGTTTCTACCAACCTCTTCCCCTCTTTCAATTTTACCTTTATTCTATAAACATAAAAATTTAAAATTCAAGTAAAACATTTTAGCATGCCCAATGGGACCTATAATCCCTTTTCTTCCTTTATTTTTTGATCATACAACAAAATTTAAAATTTATTTTGGGTATAAAATTAACTACATACATTTATTGTTTACATGTTTAGCTCATTTAGTTAAATTAAAAGCAAAGTAATCAATCGTAGCCTCACCTCTTTATCACACACCATAATAAACCACTAATCAATCAACACATCAAAATAAACTTGAGATAAGGCCCAACTAGGATTTCATCACCTATTGGTAAACTTTACCCTTTATTGACAATCCTACTTGGAGGTCATTACCAAAGGGAGAATCAACTCAGTTCTTTGGTTGAGTATAAACTCTAAAAAATAGTATATCTTGGCTAAGCACCCGACACTCTTATTGTTTCAGTGTGTGAAGTGAGGGGTTAGGCCCCAAGATCAAGACACGTAATGACTTTCAATACATTTTTTGAGAGCCATAACTAACCTGAAACCAACCATAGGCCTCTTTTCTAGTACTCACTCTACAAGCCAAGTCTTCCAAAATTATTTCTAACTTAAGGCATAATCCAAAAGAGAGACTAAAAATAAACTTAGGACTTAATGTACTTTAGTGTGTGTTTTGCCTTTTTGACTTTTTTCTTGACTTCTCTTTGTTTGAGTTGTAAAAATACTACCTTCCACCATCTTATCTCCATCACCTTATCCAATGAGGAACCAAACTATATTCTCTCTTGAAGATCCTAAATTTTATAGGATTGTAGAGAACAACCATCTTGCCTTAGAGTGATACCTTGCATTACGAACCACTTATGATCACAACCTTACCTAAAATCAATCAAATCTCACCTAAAACCAACTAAAAACCTATCAACAACATTTGATCATCATCATACCCAACTGACAACTTATCAATATCTGTCATATCAATCACCCAAAGCTCATCAAGCTTTGGGTTACCTACTACAACCAACATATCAAGCACCTCAACCATCATATCAATTACCTCAATCTACCTTATCAACCTTACCAAGCCTATTAACTCAACCCAACCAACCTTATCAATGTTACCTAACCTCATTAACAACCAACCTAACCTCACCCATAATCAATCAAACCTTACCTATAACCAATCAAACTTCAACTAAAACTAGAAAACAAACTATCAAATACCACCTAAGTTGGTTAAGATGTTAATAGACTAGATAATCAAAGTAGAGTCATTTGTTTATGGTACCCATGACCAATTAACCCTCACCTACAACCAATCAAATCCTAACTACAACCAACCAAAAACCTATTAATGACTATTTAACCATCATCATACACAACCAAAAACCCATCCAAACCAACTTAACAATTATCATAACCAACCTCAACTTCAACCTATCCAACCTCATCAGCCATTGGATCACTTACCCCAACCATCATATCAACTACCCCAACCCACTTTGAGGCAGCCCTATTTTTCTCAACACTGATATTTGGTCTATCTTCTTTTCTATCTAACCAAAAAATATAAAACTAACTTATCAACCTTACCTAACCTATCAAACCAATCCACCTTATCAGTCTTACCCAAGCAATCAAACCCACCCAACCTATCAACTCAACCAAACCTATCAAACCAACTAACCTCATCAAACCAATTGATTAGCTTGAAAAATCAAGAGCAATCCATCGATAAACCTCTTTTCGTACCTATTATTATACACACTAATAACCAAATACCTCAACATAACGAGGCCCATCCATTAGATTTGGTTCTTAGTCAACCTATAACTAAGGAAACCATAATCTAACCCTTAACCAAACCACTTTTTAACTAAGTGTAACCTTCTCAACTTTCCTTTGAAATTCAAAACAAGGAAACCAACCTACCTCTTCCACTTACCCATGTGGAAGAAATCAATCAACCTTATTCACTCACCCATGTGGAACTAACCTACCTACCTCTTCTACCTACCCATGTGGAACTAACCAACTAACCTTTTCCACTTACCCATGTGGAACCAACCTACCTACCTTTTTCACTCACCCATATGAAAACAACCAACCAACCTACCTATTCCACCTACCCATATGGAACCAACTAACCCACATTTTCTACTCACCCATGTGGAACCAACCAATCAACCTTCTTCACTTACCCATGTGAAACTAACCAACCTACCTCTTCCAATTACCAATTTTTTGAAACCTACTTTCAATCCTACCTCACTTACCATTAACCTAACTTTACCTACCATAAACCCTACCTCACCTACCATCAACCAAATCAAACCTACCATTAACCTAGCCAAACTTACCATCAACCTAACCTTACCTATATCCTTTTACCCAACCTTACCTCACCAACCAAACCAAATAATCAAACCAACCCAACCAATAAACCAAATCAACCAATTATCTTACCTCTATCAACCAATCAAACCAACCTATACACCAAATCAATCAACCAAAATCAATATACCTTTTAAGCCAACTGTAACTAACTTATTTAACAACCTAAACCTAGATCAACCCATCAAACCAAAAAAACCTACCCTAACCTACCAAAATCAAGCCCAACCATATTTTCCTAGCCTTGGTGCAATAGAGGAAATCCCACCTAAACCACCACTTAAAAACTTAACCTACTAACCACTAATAACTAACAACCCATTTTAGGAGGTGGATGAAGTCATCTTCATGCATCCTAAACTCTCTTATTAACTAACATCTCACCTTGGGATTATTTTCCCATCTTCGACTATCCATGGAAAGAGAAAACTAGGGGAACTTTCCCTCTATAAGGCTTTGACCATTTGTCAAACTCAAACCATACTTTAACAAATAACCAAACTAACCCTTAGCATTTTCTTGCCTCAATCTATCAACCAACCAACCTTGAACTATTGGAGATTACCTTTCTCCTTCACCTAACCAAACTATTGGAGAATCACTTTCTCCCCATACTTAGTCTCCCTAACCTTTAGAGATTACCCTTCTCCATTTACCAACCATTTGTGCTTTCTTAGGATCACATCCTACCTTAGATACCTGGGAACCAACCAAAAAACCAAATGACTTTAACCTTAGTCATTTTAGACCATATTTTTCACATTTTTTGTGATTACCAAACTATATGAGAGAGTACCTTATCCATCAACTAAACCTTAACCAAGTGGTATACCAAATTAGGAAAACCCATTTAGACACCACCCAACTTATTTGGGAGTCACCTTCTCCCCCAACCCTTAGATATTACCCTTCTCCACCAAACTATCACCTAACTAACCTCACATACAAATATTTTACACATCTAATCAAGTATTAGAAAGTAACTAGGGGACATATACTCTCCTGATTGACATCAACCATTTATGAAATCATGGATCTAGGGCATATCAGAACCTCAACCTCCTCTAATGCTTTTACATTTGTGCACCTGTTCTTTAGTTAAACCAAGTTCCTTATCATCTTATGTCTAACTTAATCTCATCCCTTATTTTTAATCACCTTCATCTCCTTATATTTAAGGATAACCAATTAAAAAAGGATCATGTGATTATCTATCACAACTTAGCCTAATCCTAAGCATGGATATCATGGCTCTACCTATGACATGATTCTTATGGTACTTTCTAACTTTTTTAGAATGGATTCCCATGGTTATTTTCACTTAAACCACCTCTTCTACCCATGATTAACCTCCTTGTGTTATGTCTTTAACTCTATAAGGAAAAACTTAGGCCTAGATAGACAATTCATGTCTAATCTAGCATATAAATAATTTGGGATACCAAACTATCACTTGTCAACATCTGTAGCATTTCAAACTACTCCATTAAAGGACAACTACCCCAAAATAGTCAAAATTTATAAACATAAGGTATAATGCTCCCTTGAAAGAAAAATATCAAATGTGAACAAATAAAAACTTAGACCACTCCCTTGAAGGATGGTTAAATCAACTTTGTCAAAAGAAATCATTAGAAACTTCTTGTATTGATCGACTTCCCAAACATATAAACTAAGTAATAATAGACCCTATATCCAAATCAAACACCAAACAATCCCAAGAAATATGCAATCAGATTTCATAATAGCATCATTAGACTTCTCACATCATTAGTCTACACTTATCACATGACATGGACTTGTCTATCATGGTCTCTAGGTCACCTATAGAAGAGGTAAGTTATCCACACAATAAGGTTACCCTACCTATCACCCACTACATATCATCCATATCCCCTTTTGTCTTCCATAAATTAAGGTATTTTTGAGCTTACTTGGCACTATGTGATTAAGCCACTTTTTTTAATTATTAAACTAAAAATAAAGTAAAAGCATGATAGGGGTTTATGTTCATAAACCCACCCATCTTGCCATCATGTTATTTTTTAATTATAGAATTTAGCCTCCTCCTTATACTTTCATGACCATTTAGGAATATGTGTCTTCCCCTTTTTGAGTGATTGAAACCAACCCATCAAACTAACCAATCAGTGAACCTATTTGGGAGTCACCATCTCCACCCTTTTGGAGTCACCTTCTCTACCAACCAATTAACCTAACCATGACCCATTGGAGAGCAAATTCTCCATCAACCCTTTTGGATATTACTTTTCTCTAAACAAATTTAACCTTTAGAGATCATCTTTTTGTGCAAACCCTCAACCAAACCAAACTAAGTGGTACACCAAATTGGGGCAACCCATTTGAACACCACTAAACAACCTTTAGAGATAATCTACCCTCCATAAACTAATCATGAACCATTGGAGAATACCCTCTCTAACCAACCAACTGACCAACCATCCAACCATGTCCACCTTGACATTGGCCATTTTTGACCCAAACTATTTGCATATTTTGTGATGACCTTACCTTGGTCCTTTTGACCACACCAATTACCTTGTCATGTGGAAAATTTGAATTTACAATACATCATGCACAACCAATAATTTTGTGTCTTCTTAAGAACAATTCCTAACTTAAATACCTACAAGACACTTACCTTTTTTAAGATACTTCTAGAGTAACCCGATTAACTATGCCTAATGCTAGGGCCTAGTTACCCTATCACTTGTCTTTCTAGAATTGACCTTATTTTAACCAACACTATAAACTTAATTTATGCATGATCTTGACTATCACACTTATTTTTATTTTATCTGCATATTTATGCCTTAATGCCCAACCTTACCAACCATCCTTATCACCTACCTTTTCACCCACATAACCACTCATGAAACTTGAACTCGATTTTAATTCACCTCATTAAATCCCAATTTGAGGAGGATTACCTCCTCCCATACTCAGGGTAACCAAACCTTGGACCCATAATCCATATTTTTTTTACAGCTTACTAATACAAACTACATAATTAAAAAGTGCAAAATATAGACACTAGAAAAATACACACTATGGTTCTAGATGTTAAAATACCCTTATATTCCTAACCTACCATCTACACCCCTTTCAACCATAAACCTAAGTCAAAAAAACCTTTGACCAACTCACCTTCTAACCCACCTTGACCAAACTTAATCCCTTGACCAACTTGACCATTTCACCTTTTCAACCAAACTTAAGCTTCAACCATCAATGGTCAGCATAATAACCACTGATAGTCAACATATTAACCACTAATAGTTAGCATAGTAATCACTGACATCCAATACTTTAACTACTAATGGTCACTCTAACCATTGATAGTCAGATCCTCATCTCCTTAAACACAACACTAGCTATGTATGAGATAAGTATGTCACAATTTAACAACTTCCCTTTTTTTATGCTAACAAGATTGAAAGCATCATAAATAGAAACTTTATCCTCTAATTTAATTAGCAACTTCCTCCTACCCAATTAACAACCTCATCATATAAAATAAATATATTAGGACCAAGAAAGGGGCTTATTCATCTTGATCTTTTGGATCTTCCTAGATCTTAGATTTTTCTTTACAGGTTTATAACAAGTCTATAAGTACAATAGAGACCAAAAGCTTTATTGAAATCACTCTAGGCTTCACCAATCAACCAGTTATTATTCTATCAAAATTATTATAAACCTTAATAATCAATCTAATTATCTATCTCTTATTGGGATCAATAATTAGTTTCTTTATTTTATTCATTTACCTTTCTCCTATTTTTAACCCACTACCTCTAACATATCAACCAATTAACTAACCCTCAATAGCCTATTATACTTATCTACCATTTTCCCTTTGACCCCTAAACCCGTAGATCTAACCTTTTACCTTAACCAAACTTATCAATAGTAATCACCAATAGTCATCCTGACCATTGATGGTTGACTGTCAGACTATTGTCAATCACCTTGACTATCGATGGTCGGCTATCAAAATGCTATTAGTCACCCAACCATCAATGGTTACTCTAATCATTGATGATCAACTTGACCATCGATGGTCACTATGTGCACCCAACCTAACAAAAAATAACAAGCACCAAATATCCACCAACCTTAACTAAAACCCTATTTTCTAAACCTTCTATCACTTTACAGACTAGAAACAACAACCTGCCCTGACCTAAACATTTCTTTAATAACTTAGCATTTACCTTAATGTTATTTTATTAGAACAAGAATTTATTTAAAAAGTATTTATCTCTTTTGATTTAGAAATTTCATTCATATTACACAACCTTTCTTTTGTCAACATTAAATTGTCTTAAAAGGTGGATGAATAGCCTTGTAGATATCTCACACTTATTGGATCTATATTGTTAAGTTGTCCATCTAACCTACCTAACTAACCAACCCTTTTTTAGTTATCTCTTATTGTAGGTTATCTTACAAAGCCAAATAAGAGTATCTACAACCATCTGGATTATGGAGCATACACCCATCCAGGTTCTACCGACCTTTACTCCTCTTTTAGTTTTACCTTTCTTCTATAAACAAAAAAGTGGACATTTAAGTAAAACACTTGAGAGTATCAAATAAAGATCAAAGGTAACAAGACTCTGTAGGAACTATGGAAGGGTAGATTTATAAATGTAGAACACTTTAGAGTATTTGGAACCAAATGTTTCATCAAAAGAGATGATGAAATCTTGGGTAAGTTTGACTCCAGATATGATGAAGGCATATTTGTAGGATACTCCTTAATGAGGTCAACCTATAAATGTTATAACAAGAGATTACAAAAGATAGTGGAAAGTACTAATGTAAATATTGAGGAGACAAGGAAATCTCACTCAAAGTCAAATAATACTTTAGATAATACTATCTACATTTTGAATAGAGGACAAATAAGGATCACGGGTAAAAAGACTCCTTATGAACTATGGAAGGGTAGATCTATAAATGTAGAACACTTCAGAGTATTTGGGAGCAAATGTTTCATCAAAAGATATGATGAAATCTTGGGTAAGTTTGAATCTAGATATGATGAAGGCATATTCTTAAGATACTCCTCAATCAGATTAACCTATAAATTTTTCAACAAGAGACTATAAAAGATAGTGGAAAGTACCAATGTAAAGATTGATGATATAAGAAAATCTCACTCACATTCAAAGAATACTTAAGAAAATTTAGATTTAAAAATTATGAGGAGACTATATAAATTGATGAGGAGGAATAAGTTGAAGAGAGATAGGACTCAAAAGGAACTTCAGGATAGATTGAAAGAGATCATCTTGAATCTTAAATCATTGGTAACAAGAATGCAAGTATGAACACAAGGAGAATATTGGTAAGTAATCTAATTCAATATAATGTTACTGTATTATCTAAATTTGAACCTAAGAGTCTTATGTAATCAATAAAATACAAATTTTGGATAAGTTATATGAAAGAGGAGTTAGATCAAATAGAGAAGAATGAGACTTGGAAACTAGATCCTAGGCCTAAAAGCAAAAATGTCATTGGCACAAAATGGATGTTTAGAAATAATTTCAATAAAGATGGAGACATCAATAGAAATAAGGCTAGATTGGTATGCAAGGGATATGCATAGGTTGAAGAGGTAGACTTTGAGGAGACATTTACACCAGTAGCAAAATTGGAGTCAATTAGATTGATTTTAGCTTATGTAAGATTCAAAGGATTTAAGGTATACCATATGGATGTCAAATCTGTCTTTTTGAATGGGAATTTAGAAGAAGTGTACATTGAGAATACTAAAGGGTTATCACTAATAGATAACAAAGACTATGTTTGTATATTTCAAAAGGCTATCTATGGTCTAAAACAAGCTCCTAAAGCTTGGTATGCTAGGTTAAATAAGTATCTATTAGATCAAGGATTCAAAAAAGGAGTTATAGACAATAATCTATATATCAAGATAGAAACTAACCATCAGCTGATAGTAGTTATTTATGTGGATGATATCATTTTTTTGGAAATAATGAAAACATTAAAAATGCCTTTCCATAGGTGATGAAGAAAGAGTTTGAGATGTCCATTCTAGGATAACTATCATTATTTCTTGGGTTGCAAATCACTCAATCTAAAAAATGTTTATTCATCTCAAAAGCCAAGTATTTAAGAGAGATGTTGAAAAATATTAAGATGAAATATTTCAAGATAATTAGTACACCCATGATCATAAGATGTAAGTTGAGTAAGGAATATGAGTCTTCAAAGGTCAATCAAACATCATATAGGTCAATGATTGAAAGTCTATTGTATATCACTACTTTTAGACCTAACATCATGTAAGTAATAGGTCTTTTAGGAAGATTTGAAGTAGATCTAAAGAAGAATCATCTATAAGTAGTCAAAATGATGCTCAGGTATCTCAAGGGGACTATGGAATTTGTATTATGTTATCCAAATATCAAGGAGTTTAATTTTATAGCCTACATAAATGTATATTGGGTAAGAAGTATAGATGATATGAAGAGTACCAATGGAGGAAATTTCTTCCTAAGAGGGTACCTAGTGTCATGGATAAGCAAGAAACAACCATTAGTTGCTTTGTCCAATCATGAGGCTGAGTCTATCATAGTAACTTCATATTGTACATAGGTCATATGGATGAGATAGACCGTAAAGGACTACAAGGTGGAGTATGATGGTCCAAGCTCTATCTACTATGATAATACAAGTGTTATAAGTGTATCAAAGAACCTTTCCATTCCATCAAGAACCAAACACATTCCCATAAAATATCATTTTCTAAGAGAGAAAGTAAGTGAACAAAGTGTAAAACTTGAATATGTTTCTACACAAGATCATATTGTAGACATCCTGACCAAACCACTACCAAAGGTAACTTTTGAGCACCTAAGATAGGAATTGGGTGTAATTCCTACCCTTATAAATCATTGAAATAGTCAAGTACTAAGGGGGAACTAATCACGCTAATTACCTCTAAAAATAGGATAGTTATTATAAGAAGGTATACATGGTTTGAGGGGGAGATATTCATGGTGTTAATTAAGCTTGATCTACGTTGAAGTGGTCTTATAATCTGAGTTCATTTTGAAAGATATTATAGTTATGAAAAACCTTTGTCATTAATGTCAAAGGGGGAGAAATATCATAAAGGGTGAGGAAAATCAAGAACTAGGTCCAAGAGATGATTACCACCAAGAATAGTTGACACAATTTTTTAATTGTGTTTGACATCAATGACAAAGGTGGAAATTATTGAATATTGTCATTTATTAAGGGGGAAATTATTGATCATTATCACTGAGTGCTGATATTTGGAATAAGTCTTATCATTGATGTCAATATAATGTCATCAATGAAAAATGTTCTTGTGAAGATGAATGGTCAAGTAATCTTTTAGGTGTGTGTATGATGAGTTTTTATGCCATCATAGTGAGTGTTATTATTGTATGAAGAGCAGTGATATGAGAATACTATTTGAAGAATGTTAATAATATCATTGGGATCAACATGAGTAAGTATATGCTATTATATCAAGTGTCAATTAACTCTAAAATATTTTTTTAAACCTTATGAGATGATATGTGTAGGTAGCATGATGAAATAAGTGAGCTACGAAGAAGAAACTATATGTTTTGAAGATCTATGTAAGCAAATATGAATATGATCCAAATGAGATATGAAGATGTGAATGGTTTGAAAAATGATTGATAGTGTTTAAGCATGAGAAAGGCCATTTGATTTTGTACATGAGGTGATGATGGCCTTGTAGTTGATTAAAAAGTTAGCCCTGAAGATCTGTGTATGCAACTCTAAAGATCCCAATTAAGCTCCAAAGATCTATAAATAATTTTGAAGGTACTCTGAGTGAGCCAAAAAGATGATATATTGTAGCTTTGAATAAGAGTGAGAGTATGAGGTTTTTTAAGAATACACAAGAGGCATTGTAACACAAGAGAGTTTCAAGGTGAAGTCTACAAGGGTAAGTACTTCATTCCAAGTTTGTAATTAAGCTAATTCTAGATCCTACTAGCCTAATGAGGCATCATGAGATATTGACAAGACATATGAATAATGTTTGATAGTATTTAATAATGATAAGATATTCCATGACATATATATATAAAGTGTTAAGATATTAGATAGTTGTTAGAAGGTCAGCTTCAAGACCTAATGAGACTTAAAGTTCAAGGCCTAGAAAGTAAAGAGAGAGACGATGGCCAGATGAGGTATTAGTATCAATTTCCATGACATGGGTGAGAATTTTCACATTTATAGAGGTGATTAAAGTTTTTTTAAGTATGTGCATAAGTTTTAGGTCAGATTTTACCAAAAGAGCTTGAAAAAGTGATTCAAGATTTCTCAAGTGCAAAGAATGAAGAGTTATCTACCTAATAGGGTTTTTAAAGTGATCATTGGCATGCGAAGAATTTACATGAGAATAAAAGTTTTTATGGTAGATGAGGAAGGCTTATATCTCAAATTTCCAAGCATTGGTTTCTATACATAGGAGCTAAGTTTTATGAATGATCGTTAAGTCTATAAATTGGTTAAAACCCTTAAATAAACCTAATAATGACTTAATGTTGAAGATATTATTATAAATAGTTTAGAATGGTTTGATATGGATAGTTAAGTGATTGTAAATTGAATAAAACTCTCCCAATCATCTCTAAGTGTGAGTAAGCAGACCCTATAGGCAAGTGCTTATTTTTTAGATAGCTATTGTAGTAAATAGAGTTGACTGAGTCAAAGTTGATAAGTGGATAAAGATAAAAGTATGAGACATATAGTTTTTGTTCATGAAGTTTTATAGATAGGTTATAGATCTCAAGTGTTAAAATTTGGTGATCCAAGATGGCTAGTCTCTAACAGACCTAGAGGTGTAGACATTAATAAAATCAGGTAGAAGTGAGAAGATGATTTTTGATGTGTTTTCTTGTAAGAGTGATGAATTGAAGTACATGATTATGTTATTTAGGAATTGAATAATATATTTATGCTTTACATAATCTTGGAAGTTAGTTCAAGAGGTTATAAGATTTAAGCCAAAATGGATTATGTGGCTGAGTAGAGTCCATGAGAGAGAATGTCAATAGATTGGTCTACAAGACCAATAATTTCCATGAGAGCTTATGAGATCTATTTTATGGAGGTTTATATAAGGATTTTATATGAAATTATTAATGCATCATGTCTATAAATCAATCCTAGATTAGAAAAGATAGAGCATACCTATAATTTTGATTGGGATACACTTGTTAAGTGGGAGCATGACCAATATGGGGATCCACTAGACCCAATTAGGGGATCACTTGTCATAACATATCATGCTAAGAAGGGTTACAAAGCCTAAAGTCTAACACAATAGAAAAATAAACCCTAATGAAGTCATAAGGTTTAAAACATTCACTTATTCTAATAACAAGGAAGTAAATCTGATCTAGGGCACACCAAAGCTTATGGTACAAAGTGGGGATTAAAAATAATAAAAAAACAACTAAATTAAACATGTATTAGAAGACATATACTCACATCAATGTATAAAAAATCATAATGCATGGGATAAGAATACAAATGCATTATCTATATACTCTTATGAAGGAGAAATAAAGTTAGGATAACATACTTTTGAACACAAACCCACCAAGCTCCAATCTCTCCCTTGGCCAAGGTGATTCTTAAGAGATTGTTGTGGTCTGTCAGGATAATAAAGATAAATCAACTCTATGCCATAAAAACTATCTAAGCATCTAAAAGACTTTTCCACAAGACAAGATCAATATCTCTAAAGAAAGTATGAAACCCTAAGCTTTATTCCTCAAGTATGATGGCCAATAAGCAGATGTTCATTCACACTTCTTCATTCTTAATTATTTTCTTAAGAAATGGTGGAAAATGAACTTGTATATATAGGTAGATCTTTCCTTAAATCCTCTCAAAAATGTTGACTGTACAAGGTCAACCTAGTTGACCTAGTGTGTTTTTAGGGATAATTCACTAGGTCTGAGCTAGGTTGGCCAAAAAGCTAACAAGCTAAGAAAGTGAAAAATACCCATAAACTATACTAGGTTGACCTAATCGACCTAATACAACTAACTATCCAAAAGGGTGTTAAGGCAAAAAGAGGAAGAATGGAAAGAGGAAAAAACTAGAATAGGCAAGAATTAGAATAATAAGCTTAGTATTAATGATTTTTAGGATACAAGTGTGTATTTGACAAGTGGCAAAAGTAACAACAATCTTATGAAGCACTGATGGTATACCCACCCCTTTCTTAGTGCACCCCTTAAGGCATGCACTCAGAGAGATTGAGACTCAATAGGTTCCTAAAAGATAGAAAGTATCAATAATCAATCAAAGTTTGAAAATATTATGTGTATACATATTCCCCACTCAAATCTTGTAACGTGTCATGTAAGTGCAAAACATGATTATGCTTCAGGACAGAACATGATAACACACACTGCTGATGCTAAGTAAAGTGCACTAAGTAGAAAATAAGATAAATGAAAGGACTAAATTGAAAAACACATACCTTTAACTTACCTTAGTGTTTTAGATAAATAAGTAGACTATAATAAAGTGTGAAGGTGTCCAATGTAGAGAACACTAGATGAACTTGTAGAAGTTAGTGCAAAAAAGTAGCCAAAAATTGATATTTTGGAATATATGCATATGATAGTGGAAAATAATCTCTATGTCATTATGAATCTAATGCATTTTATGGTTTGCAAAAGATATGAATAAAAACGAAGATATAGGCAAAACAAGGAATCCTTGGGACAATAATTGAAGAATTTTGATTTAGTAAAAGTGCTTTTAAATGGGGCAAAAAAATAAGTCATTTGGTTATTTTGACTTGTGAAAGAGATAAAAAGAGATCTAGAGATAAAACAAGCTAGGATGGCTAGGAGATGACATCCTAGATAGGGAGAGGCTCTAGAGGTGGCAGCAGGTACATTACAAGTATGCAGTTAAGAATCTCAAACCAATTTTTGAAATTTGTATTGAATTAAGTGTAATTTTAATAATTGTGAATTTTAAGCATTTATAGATGTCAAAATGAGGAAAAATTAGATTATATGGGTATAAAATAGGAAGACAAGAAATGGGTTTGGAGGATTTAGGCAAAAAGTAAGAAAATTGCACTTTTTAAAGAAAATGTAAGGGGTTAGTGGGCTAAAAGCATTGGGTTGACCTAATCAACCTAGTAAGCTAGGAATGAGTAGAATCCATAGTGTTGACCTAGTAGGTAGGGGTCGACCTTATACTATTAGTGTAGGTTTTTATTTTTTCTTATTTATTAATTAGGAAAATTGTATTTCTTGTGCATACATGGAGTTTTCCTACATTTGTGGGATAGGCTAGCTTATGTGGAGGTGTGTGTCATAGATGTGTCATAAGTGTCATAAGTAACTCCCTTGATGGGAGTTACTTCTCTATTCTTAGCACCTTGTCACCACCTTTCATGGAGTAGTTATAGTATATTCTTGGAGTGCCTTGTCCACCTTTTGTGGAGGAGTTACTTACATACTCTCCTATTTGTATTCCTCACTTTGGCCATCTCATGTTAATTAGCTTTTGGTTTTCTCTATTTTGTCTTGTGCAATTTATCTTATTGTGTTAATTTAAAATTGCTTTAGCATCTATGTGGTGTGCACTTGCTTCAACTCATGTGATCACGTGTCCATTACACTCACATTATCTAGATTCTGGCAACAACTCCGATATGGTATCAGAGCAAGAACGGTAATCATGTGTATGGTTATGCTTTTAGTTCATTTTGAAATCAAGAGGAGTGAAGTTCTCTTTGTTTATTTTATTTTCTAGATTTGATCTAAAATAAAAAATATATCATTTCTGGTATCATTTCTTGCATCTTGGAAATCCTTGGCCTTTGGGTGTCTTGGCTATCTTCACTTCAAGGGCTTGTTCATTTGTTTCTCTTCTTGGATGCCATTGTTGTGTGGAGTAGCAGAGGGAGCATCAACAACTCCAAACCACAGTCCTTCTACAGTCAGGCTTTAATGCCTAGCTTCTGGTCTTTAGTTCTGTTTACCATGCCTTTAGAAATGCCTAGTCATTAGTCTTCACTTTTGCCACTCCATCCTTTGTACGGCATCTAAAACAGGTTGTATGGCACACCCTTTTGGTCGGCAGTCTACGCCAACTTCAACATCTGTCCATCCAACAAAGTCAGCAAATCAAGACTGTGCCTTATTTTTGGTGAGAATTCTGCCATTTCTGCTATTATTCTTCCAGCAAGGCACCATCAAGCCATACATCCATTAGGTCTGCATATTTGTTTTGTCTTTTTTGTTAAAATCTGGACTTTGTTTTCTTTTGGGCACCCCTTCCTTACTTGGCATCCCATGTGGACCCCTAAATGCTTGGCCAACTATTTAATTCTATCTTTACTTTAATTTTTTTAGTTAAAATTGACTGATAAAACAAAAATCAATCAATTTGACTGAATATTCAGTTTTATAGATAGTTTTGTAATTTGGGGGTTTTCAATATAAAACTTGTGTCTTCGACCTATGAAGATGAAGGGTGAGGCCCGGGTTGGCAGGAGGTCAATTTCCACTCAAAAAAACCTCCTTTGGATTCCTAATTCTATGCCGAATCTAATGAGTGGTTGAAAGGCCACTTTCTCTCTCAAAATAGGCATTTTTAAAAATGTTTTAGTGCTTTTTTTTGCAAAAACACTAGTTTACGGGAAAATTGAACCTTTAATATCTTGCAAATGGTAACTCAAATTTGGGTGCCATTTTTTTCAAAAGTGTTTGTAATTAAATTATACATAGTGTAGGCTTGTTATTTGTCAAAAATGTATTAGTTTATAAAGTGCCAAAAATTTGAGTCTCTCGGGACACATTTTCGGCTGAGTCCAACATCTTGTTTGCTTTAGTCTTGCACTGATTACTCTAAGACGCATTCTCGGCTAAGTCTAACATATTTTGAGTGTGCACTTGCATATTTGGGGGGATCAATATTTTGGGGGGTCGTGATTACTTTTCAAAACTTGATTATCTTTGCTTTCATTCTCCTTTCTACATAAATTCACAACTTGCAATCAACACAATTTCACCTAAATTCAGCTAAAAAATGGATTCTTTTCAACTTAAACCCATAAGACCCTTCAACTATCATGAATGGAAGGTTAACATGTCAATCATTCTTAGAAGCAAGGGGTTGTATAGGATCACCATGGGTACTGAAGTAGAACCCAACACTGATGCTGAAAAGGTCAAGTGGTACAACCATGGTGATGAAGCCTATGGATTATTGAGCTTGTCTATGTCTCTAGAAATTTTCTTCCATTTAAAATTCTTTTAGACTCCTAATGACATATGGGACACCTTAGAAAAGTTATTTGGGAAGCTTCACGAGATGAGAGGTCATGAGCTTGAAAACAAACTCATAAGTCTAAGTCCTAGCAACTTTGACACCCTACAGGACTTCTTTACTAAGTTTAAGGCCCTTAAATTGCAATTGAAAGAATGCAGGATAGAGAAGAAAGATGATCAACTCATACTTTCTATTCTCGCAGAGTTAGGTCCAAGCTATTTAGTCTTTTTCTCCACTTTCCATGCCACAAAAAGTGCCCTTGGCACTACATGGAAAAAGCCTTCTTTGGATTCATTCATTACTGACTTGACTAGGGATCAAGATAAGATAATTCAAATGGTCACAATGAATTATACTCAACCCCAAGATTTGATAGCTGGAAATGGTAAGGATAAGACTTCAACAAAGAGAAGAAGAAAAAGAACAAGGACCAAGAGAAGAAGAAAGAAAATACCAATCCTGCCAAAAACAAAACTAAGACTTCCTCTTCCAATGTTAAACCTAAGAAGGAGAAGGTTAAGTGTGTCTATTGTAGAAAGATAAGGCATGATGAATACAAATGCATGAAGAAACAAATAGATCACCTAACTCATCTTCTAGAGAAGAACAACATAGGTGTTCCTGAGTCCATCAAGCAGAATTCATCTACCCAAGATTCTACCAAGGCAAAAGGCAAGGGTAAGGAGAAAGAAAAGGGCAAGGCCATTATAGGTACAATAACTTCTACATCTTCATGGGTCATTGACTCAGGTGCTTCTCACCACATGGGCTCTTCACTAGTTGATTTTTCATTTTTAGAGCCTTGTAACATGACTTCAATTAGTTTGGGTGATGACACTTTAGTTTTTATTGTAGGGAAAGGGTCAGTTGAAATGGAAGGAGGAATATTCAATAATGTTCTAAGTGTTCCTTCTCTTTCAACCAATCTCCTATCAGTGCACCAAATCACTCACATTGGTCGGGGCATGAGAGTTGAGTTTTCACCAAATTTAGTGGCTATCAGGGACTTGCATAGTGATACTATAGTGGTAGTGGGTAGGGCAGATCACCAAGCTAGGTTATACTCCTTCTCACATTTTGCATCAAATTCTTCTCCAACATCATTACTGACTCATTCAGATGGAGTTAGCAAATTGTTGCATGAGTGATTTGGCCACCTTAACTATCACAACCTTGAGCAACTTTGCAAAAATGAATCGGTCATTGGCTTGCCTCGTTTCCAATTTTCAAAAGGACTTTGCGAGGGGTGATCCCTTGGGAAGCATCCTGAAGCAAAATTTGATAAAGACAAAGCTTGGAGGGCTTCACAACCTTTGGAGTTAGTCCACAGTGATGTATCAGGACCCTTTCCCAAACCATCTTTCACAAAGGCCAAGTACATCCTAACTTTCATTGATGATTTCTCTAGGTACACTTGGATATATTTTCTCAAACAAAAGTCTGAAGTGTTTGAAATTTTTCTAGACTTTAAGGCTCTTGTTGAGAAATAGAGTGAGAAATCCATCAAGGTTATTCAAACTAATAATGGAGGGGAGTATGTTAGCATTAGGTTTGAGCAATTTTGCACCATAGAGGGGATTGATTTGCAGTGCACAGTCACTTATAGTCCTTCATAGAATGGGGTTGTAGAACACAAGAATAGGTTCTTGAAAGAGATGGGTAGCTATATGATTCACTCCAAATCCTTAGCACCACAGTACTAGGCCGAAGCCATCAATTGTGCTTGCTACATTCAAAATAGGGTTCCTCACAAAGCTTTGAAAGAGATAACACCCTTTGAAGCTTGGCATAAAAGGAAACTTGATGTTGAGCACCTTAGAGTTTTTAGATCCCTAGCCATGGCCTACATTCTGAAGAAAAAACACAAAGGTATGGAATGTTAGTCCAATCCTTGCATCTTTGTAGGATATTTGAATGGTATTAAGGGATATCGCCTTTTAGATCCAGTCACTCATGAGTTGTTCATCAGGAGAAGTGTCTATTTGTAGGAGAGTCTTAGAGACTCAACACTTGACACTTCTTTTCCCTCATCAGATATACTTCTTCATGATGACTCTTCATTAGATTCAAATCAACCACATCAGGTTCTTGAGCCAGAGACATCTTCTTCTTCTTTGAGTTTAGATAGCAAGGACAGTGAAGTAGAGTCATCCACCTCTAGTCAATTAGAAGATGAGGAGTTAACACCTGACTCGCCCACTTCCAGGCCACTTTGGGCTAGACAAACACTTGAGAGTGTTGGCTCTTGGGCAAGAGATCCTGCAGATGATAGATGTACTAAGGGGGATTTTTAGAGAGATCCACATGCCTTCTTTGCTTCAGTTTCAGATCCACAAACTTTTTGAGAGGCATCGGTGGTACCTGAGTGGGATATTGCTATGGAAGAAGAATATTCTTCCTTAATCAAAAATCACACTTGGGACTTGACTTCACTTCCTAAGGGAAGAAAGATGGTTCAATGTAGGTGGATATATCGAACCAAGTTTATAGCAGATGAGTCGATTGATAAGTATAAGGCATGATTGGTCACCAAGGGTTTCTCACAAGTGGCAAGAATTGACTACTCAGAGACCTTTTCACTTGTTACAAAGATGACTTCTATTTGACTCACCTTGGCTATTGCTGTAGTAGATGGTTGGGATGTGCATCAGATGGATGTGAAGAGTGCCTTTCTTCATAGAGACCTAGAGGAGGAGATCTACATGGAGCAACCATCAAAATTTGTTCAAATTCTTCTTTAGTATGAAGACTTAGGAAATCTATCTATGGCCTCAAACAAGCCCTTAGGCCTTAGTATGCCAAGATGGATTCCTTCCTTCTCATAGCAGGTTTCACTAGGTGTCATTCTGATCCCAATGCCTACTTCTTATGGTAGGATGATTCACTCTTGATTTTGGTTCTATATGTTGATGACCTTTTGATCACCAGGACTTCTTCATTGGCTATTGCAGCGGTGAAGGCATCTCTTCAAGATAGATTTGACATGATAGACTTGGGTTTGTTGCACTACTTTCTTGGCATCGAGATCTCACACTCAAATTCAAGGATTTCTCTTACATAGCCTAAGTATGCTCTTGACTTATTGGCTTGGTTTCACATGGCTGATTACAAGCCATCTTTGACTCCCTTTCTATCAGGAGTCAAGCTTGAGGCTAATTTTTTTCACCATTGGTTGATGCCACTCAGTGTTGACAACTTATTGGTAGTCTCATCTACTTGACTCACACTAGGCTTGACATATCATATACAGTGGGACTTGTCTCTAGATTCATGTAGGAAACTCATGAGTTGCATTGGAAAGCAACTAAGAGGATCTTGTATTACATACAGGGTTCACATAGATACAGGATTCATTACAAATTTGGCATAGAGGTTGACTTGGTTGGATATACAAATTCAGATTGGGCTAGTGATTCACAGACTCAGAAGTCCACTTCTGGTTATAGTTTCTCTCTAGGTTTTGGTCCTATCAGTTGGTCTAGCAAGAAGCAAAATGCTATTGCTATATCATCCATAGAGGTAGAGTATAGGGGAGTTGTTAATGCAGCTATTAAGGCTATTTCACTTTAGGGGATTCTTTTTAAGTTTGGTATTTCTATTAGATGGCCCACCATCATTTATTGTGACAACTAGAGTACAATTCAAATTTGCAAGAATCTAGTTTAGTACTAGTGGACCAAGCACATAGAGATTCACATGCATTTCATTTGAGAGCTTATTCATAGTCAGGGCATTGACTTGATATTTTGCTAGTCTTTGGAGTAGGTTACAGACATCTTCACCAAACCTTTCACCAAGAGCAAGTTCATTCATCTATGAGCTCTTTTTGGGGTGTGGTCTACATCTGTAGCAACATCATCTTCAAGGGGGCCCACTACCCTCTTCTTTATTTTATGTCTCTCTTTGGGGGGGAGGTTTTTCCTATGGGTTTTCTCCTTTTATCTATCTTATGGGAGATTGCATTTATACATGGGTACCTCATTAGGCCTAGTTACTGGGACCCATTTTATATTTCCACACTACCCACCTAAGCTGCACTTATGGGGGGTATTAGTGCAGGTTTTTATTTTTCCCTATTTATTAATTAGGGAAATTGTATTTCTTGTGCATACATGGAGTTTTCCTACATTTGTGGGATAGGCTAGCTTATGTGGAGGTGTGTGTGATAGGTGTCATAAGAATGTCATAAGTAACTCCCTTGATGGGAGTTACTTCTCTATTCTTAGCACCTTGTCACCACCTTTTATGGAGGAGTTATAGTCTATTCTTGGGGTGCCTTGTCCACTTTTTATGGAAGAGTTACTTACATACTCTCCTATTTGTATTCCTCACTTTGGCCATATCATGTTAATCAGATTTTGGTTTTCTCTATTTTGTCTTGTGCAATTTATCTTATTTTGTTAATTTCAAATTGGTTTAGCATCTATGTGGTGTGCACTTGCTTTAACTCATGTGATCACGTCTCCATTGCACTCGCATTATCTAGATTCTGGCAACAACTTTGATATATATATTCTATAAGCTGAAGGCTTATTTTGGAGTTGTCAAGTGGTTTGAAAGGTATAAAATGGAAACTCAACACTAGGGAGGGGAAGATAAAGAAGTTGACTCAAATTTTTTAGTCAACCAGGCAAAAAGATAGGAAAATTTTGGTAAAACTATTTTGACTAAAGAGTTGGAATGATACAAAAAGTGAGTAGAAGGCCAAAAGAAGGCTAGAATGGACCGAAATGACCAAGTAAGGATAATAAAGATTCAGTAAACTAAAATTAAGATAAAAAGAATAAAATGAATTAATTTAGGCTTTTTTTTACTTTTAAAATTTAAAAAAGAATGTATTTTGACTATACATGACATGAAAGAACTAAAACATCCTTTGTTATTTCTTGGGTACAAGGATGATGGATATTTTGGAGACTTATGGATGTGGTATGGTTACCAAACTTATTAGATAGGTTATCAGATGGAGATAGGGCTAGACTAGGATCCATAGGTCTAGGCAAGATAACATAGATGTACTAGATCCCCCTCAATGCTAATCTATAAGTCATGTTCCTCAATTATTGGGAATTATTAACTAACACCTTTAGATGATAGGTGGATGGGGATATAGTAGAGATGGCTATCACACTATAGGATGTCCATGCCATCTTGGGGATACCTATAGTAGGAGTATAGGTGATCTTAGGGATACTAGATAGCCTAGAAGAGAGGAGAGCCTTAGCCATGTGGGCTATAGGATCAGAGACAATATTACCAAGAGAGTGAGTATGTTTGATGTCTATACATCATAGATTCTAGACATCTATATATCTATGATAGGCTTTATGACATAGCAAGTGCTATGTCACAAGTCAGACTATAAGGTACCACTATTCATGGTAGCCTTGGGTAGGATAATCTTGGAAGAGTGAGTTATATATGGCCTAAACGCTATCATTTGGTTCTAGCTATTACATGATATGTGTGAGATGTTTATCAGAGGGTAGAAGACCATGGAATGGATCATATTGTTGACATCTTAGATATATGACAGGTTTTTTATGTACCAATAAGTTAGGTTTCCCCATGTGGTCAATGATTGGTCACCTTGGGTATGAATATAGAGAGAGGATCAGGTAACGTAGGCCATGCCCCACATGCTAGTGTTATAGTCAGTGAGATGTATAGACATTGTGTGGAATCCATACAAGTACATAATAATTACATAGGTGAGTTGGGACATAGTTGTATTAGTGAAAAAGAGGGTAGAGGTTATTGAACACTATTTTTAGAGGAGAGATCCACGTTTAGTGGCATGGGTGTCAATGCAGATGATCCTACCTCATATAATGACATTGATACTAATTCCCAAGTATCAAGATTGACATGTGAGGGAGCCATGGGGGAGGAGAGGATTAGGGCCATATATAGTAAACCTAACACTGAGGCCACATTGAGAGTGACTATAGACTAGTCGAGCATGATGAGGAGCTAGGTAGTAGGATAGGGATGTGAAGGTAGAGATACTAGATGTACCACTACCATCTCTATATTGAGATGATCAATGGTTATTGAGGACATGACATCTATATAAGTAGGAAGAGTATGAGAGAGTGGAGACTATTTCCATCCTAGATGACACCATATGTGAGCTAGAGGAGATGATAGAGATACCATTCAAATATAGGTGGAGGCTAACATAAGCCATGACAACTAGGTTTGAGTTGAGGAGGTGACCTATAGAGGAGGTGTTAAGAGGTTACACAGATGGAGAGATCATGCTAAGAGGTCATATAGATGGTGAGACCATAATATTTGAGACATAGATAGGTAAAAAAATATGGTTAAATTATTGATTTAATGTTTTTATTTAGAAGTAGAGACATATAGATATTTTAAGATATAACAATGATATAATATCTATCTAGTGTGATTTTGTAGATGAATATGAGGATGAGGAGGAGATATGGGGGTCCCTGGTGAGGGGAGAACTTCATGACATCCTAAATGACACTCTACAACCATATGACCCCATGACACTAGAGGATCTAATTGTACCATTTACCCATCTTAGGCAAGTTGGTTTAGATTAGTTGGAGAGGTAATGAGTATATAAAAGTGTAGAGAGAGAGGATTCAACCACAAATAGTAATGGGTGCAAGGGAGTTATAGGCATGGTAGGCCCTAGAAGATGAAAGAGTTGTGCATTTGGATATAATAGCATAGATGATAGAGATCTGGACCTAGCTGCTAGAGTCATAGATGCAGGAAACACATCTATAAGGACATGTAGGGGGATTGAGATCTTGGATGGCATCCTTACAGTGTATCATTTGGAAGAGTTAGATTGAGGCCTTAGCAGGCAATGTGGCTAGGCCATGAGATAGATAAGATAAGAACTGGCCATAGAGCTAGATCATTTTATATGTTGAATTTAAACTCATGAGACTTTATATATATATATATATATATATATATATATATGTATGTATGTATGTATGTATGTATGTATGTATGTATGTATGTATGTATGTATATGGATCATTTTGGCATATTGTTTATTGGGTGTTTATTTTATCATTATGGGTTATTCTATTTATTTATTAATTATGGTCATGATTAAGGATGCTTTATATATATTTCTTTCTAGCACATGTGGTTATATTTGTTGTATATGTTAGAGGAGATATATGATATGTGGTTTATTTTCTAGCATTAGAAAAACACATGCATGGTTAAAAAGAAATAGGCAAAAAAAGGACTTGGTAAAATATAATCAATCAAGAAAATGTACTACACACTATTTCAAGATGGTAAATGTGTAATAACAAGAATTGACTAAGTATAAAGAACCAAGAGATGGTAAAACAAGATGGTAAAAATAATTTTTTTTTAAGACCAGAGTGAAAGATTTTTGCACCAAATTGAAATAAGTAAAATCATACTAATATCACATTAGGAAGTATGACAAATAAAGCAATAAAATGGAAGGTATGTAAAAAAACACAAAATCATATAAAAATAGATGAAATAAGTCAATCATACTAAATCATGCTAGAAAGTATGAAAGAAAAACAAAATTGTAAAAGATTGATATTAAATTAGTCATACTAATTTAAGCTGGGAAGTATGAAAAATTCAAGAAATTATTGTGATCATACATGTACTCAAAAAATAATAAGATAAAAAGGTGAAAGAAAAATGATGTAAGTATAAAAAATACTAAATCAAGATGGAAATAATGTAAAATGATGTGTAACTTCATAATTAATTGAATCTTATCTTCAAATTTGACACATGTAATTTGGATGATGACTAGGGTATTGGAAAATTTAATGAGGAGGGTCAGGTCCTATCCATGCTCTTACATTATAACTCACAAAGAGAACACTAATGGGGTGGAATAAATAGGAGAAATTAGGTAATAAAGGATGTAGGTAATATGAAGGAAAAATATGGTAATTTGTGAGGATGGTTGGGTCATATAGACAATCTTACAATGCAACTCATAAATGAAATCCCAAGGGGAGTGATCAGTAGAGAAAATAATATTTCTCAAGAGGAAATATAAGGGATATAAGTAGTGAAAAAGGGATTGTAAAAATCAAGACATAGGCATCTTATGAGAAGACCTTAGGAGTCAAGAGGCATACTAAGGACATGAGAAGACACTAAGTGACTAGTGGTTGTCTCTGTACAAGGAAAACTTGTTTGCTATAGACATAAAGATTTGTAGGTAAATAAGTGTGCTACTAAGATCAACTCATGAAGTTAGATTGGTATGAAGAAAAGAAAATGGACCTACCTTCCCATGACATGTTCCTCATTATTTAGGACCCCTTATAGAGCCATCAATCTATTATGAAGATTGGGTACTTGAGTGAGAAATTAGGTACCATGATTTTTCTTTAATTCTCCTCTTCTAATCTAATCGCCTAACACATTCCAAAGGACCTCAACTCTATCATGAGGCCAAATTTGGAGTTTGAACTTTGACTATAAGAAGGAGATGTGCTTTGAATCATGTATTTTAGTGTGATTAGACTTTTAAGAATATTTTTGCCTTTTGATATCATTGACTTTTGTTTAAATGATTTGGCTTTTAACTTTATTTTGAAGGCTTTTTAATATTCCTCCTCCATATAAATTTGGAATGACCAATCATGATAGAGATAGTGATACACATGAATGAGATTTAGGCTAAGGCTAAAGGAAGCTCAGTAATCAAAGACAAAGACTGACCAAGATACTTAGGCTTGATAATGAACTAGCATGTGACCTCAAGTCTCAACTGTGTATATGCTTAGTTTGTGGAAAAAGGAAGAAGGGAAAAATGAGATCCATAGTGGACTGGTAAAAGGAAGTAATAATGAGATAAATTACTTGCTAACTGATCACATGGTAAATGGATATAATAAACAAGGGGTATAGGGTTTGTACAACTAAGTCACCATGATAGATTATCTATGAGAAAAAGGTATAAGAAAGCAAACATATCATAAAGATACAAGAAAGAGAGTTTTGATAAAAAATCCAACAAGAGAGAGAGAGCGAGCAATGATAAATAAATATAATCATATGGAAAATTTAAATCATAAAATAAGCAAGATAGATTACAAGAAGTAAGAAATCAAGATATAAGATAAATAGAAATTTGACATAGTGTCAAATGATATAACAGATATAAATAAAATTGGAGATCATGTCCAAAAAATATATAAATTTGAAATCATCATTCATGTTCTCATAAATACTAATAAATCTATCCACACACATTATCTAATACATCAAATAAGTCTCTATGAATTTGTAGTTGAAATTCTACTAAAGTTTCATCAAGCTTCAATGAATTCTAGAAAAATACTTCTTTTTTGATCTCCTCAACTAAAAAAGTAAGAATTCTCAAAGATCATGTTGAGGTTGAAAATTAGGCAAATTTTGGTCAAGAGAATAAGTGGGATAAATATCTACTAGAGATGCAAGAATCACCAGTGGAGAAGAATCCATGGGTGGGGGAAGGTCCACAGGTGAAGGAATCACATGTGGAGGCATAGAAGGTGGTGAAGGGACCACAGGAGGGGATGGAACCCTAGATGTAGATCCATGTTAGAAGAAGGAGAATCCTTCTTTTGGGAATGACCTATGGTGGGAATAGAAAAAGGTCTAGGAATAGCTATAAGGTGATCCTTAAGATGTTGTAGGATATGACAAAGATCGATGTGATATGTGCCACATAGATGCCATAAACAATATACCTCATTGTAGTTGGGTATATATTTGGGATTTACCTTAAAGGGAGGTATAACTTTTTCTAATGATGGGGAAGAAGGATGTAAGGTATAAATATACTATCTCAACTTGTGATAATAAGTGGAAGAATGATTATCTGTCTCATGGAAGCAACAAATACGCTTGTGAGTGGTTTTATAAGAAACACTCATAGAAGGAGGTATAATAGGAGTGGAAGAAGATGAAGAGTATTCATTGACCCATTTTGTGGGTATAGGATCCATCTTATGAAAGGAAATCAAACCATCACCAAGTGAGGGTGATGATGAGGGAGGAATAAAACTAGGCTCAATAGGAGTGATAGCATTGAAAGTAGGGATAGGCTCTACAATAATAGGAGAGGGAATATGATCAACTATAACAAGAGAGAGAAGAGGATAAACTATATCAAGCTCTACTAAGGGAGGAGTAGGATCTACAGAGGGTCTAAGGAGAGTTGCACTAACCTCAAGGTAAACCAGCTATGAGGGTTATGATACCTAGTAAAATGGTAAGGGCTGATCATAACATGATCCATGAGTATAGTCCTACGTGGCTCCTTAGAAACTAGAGGCATCAGATCCATCTCTACCCTATGATAAAGGGTAAGAATTCAAAAATTATAAATTATAAGTAAAAAATAATAATGAAATACATGAAAAGACTCAAGTAAAGAAAAACAATAATAGATAATCTCAACATCATGGGCTTGGACAAGATCACCTAATAATGGATCATCGAAAGAATATCCATCATCATAATCTAAGGTGTGAAGATAAATGACATAGCTAGGGATAACCTTATCATTCATTGAATCATGGTGAATAGAATGCCTAGTCTTGGTTAAGACTACATGAATGCCATTGTAAAGAGGTTTGTGAGAATGAGGTTGCAAAGAAGCAAGAAGCTACGAGATGAGGTGAGGTGAGAGATCAAATTTTATTATCTTTTAGTTAATCACATTAGGCCCATCATCATCAAATCTAAGAGGTTAGGAGGAATGTTACCAAAGAGCGCAAGATACCCACTTTAACCTCAAGTTGAGTTGACAGGAAAGTGGAGATGTTGAGACTCATAAAATGTAATGCTAGGCAAATACTCAAGAGTATGAATCTTGAAGACACCATGATCTTGGAATTGTTTAAAATTTTGAGGGTTAGTATCACCCTCAATCTTGTAAATGGCTCTATTATGAAGGAATTTAATGCATTGGTAGTGGAAGAAGTGATAGCTCTCATGTGGTGAGTCTATGGCCTACCAAGAAAGATGTTATAAGAAAGGGGGAAATTAAAAATCATCACATTCACATGGATGGTGATAGGTGGGATGGGAAAGGGAATACACATGCAACCTAGAGGAGGTATTTAACTTCTATCATATCCTTGGCATGTGTTGTATGTAGATTTAAAATTGCATTCAGAATATCAAATAATCTTGATGAAATTGAGAGAAGAAACACACATGCCAGAACCCTCATTAATAAATGCATACTTGACTTGGATATCACCTATTTGGATTCTAATAAATAAGGGAGGATCATTTGCATGAAGCACAATCTCACCAAGAATCATGGATGCAATAGAAAATCAAAGAGAAAGAGAAGAGTCTATAGTTTCATTAATGTTGATAAACATCTCTTCAATTTGTTATAAAATACTATCTTTAGAAATAGATAAAGCTACCTCCTACCCTTTTAGGGGAGGATGAGGAACATTTATCTAAAATAATAGCTACATGAGGTGGTTTTTATGATGTGGGGAAGTCCTCATAAGATCAAGAAATGAAATCTAAGATGGGAGATTAGTGAGATTTGCAATCGGATCCCATTAATCATAACCCATAAGAATGTTGTTAGATATATTTGCATAATAATTAAGGAGAAACTTAGAAGGAGGAGCCAAGATATATTGAAATTTATGTTTATAAGAATAAGAAGGTTTAGAACAAGGTTGTAAATCATGTTGAGATGAGGAATTAGTTGGTTCAATTTGATTTTGAGAATTGGAAGAAGAAGTGGTAGTAGAAGCTTGGTTGTTATTAGTATTGGAAGATGATGGAAGAGTGGTAAAAATAGTATGGGATGTGTTATCCAAGGGAGAATCATAAATAGGATCATCAAAAGTAATAAGGTCATCTTTCCCCAACTCATTTAAATTAGTTGGAGAAGAATCTTGGATAACATAGTATGTCTTAAATGAAAGAGGATTATAGATAGGTTTGGAATAAATGAAAGCCACCACCCTTCACATATTAGTCATGGTAACCTCATTTTATTTGGAAGTTGAATCAATAAGACATTATACATTATTTTTAGAATGGGTTGGTTTGTCTTGAGTGTCTTGAATCGGTTGATGATTAGGTAAAGGATCTTTATAGATAGCTAAATGAGCACTTGTTTAATTTAAGGCTTGAGTTTTATCATGTGTTTTATGGTCCTTAAAAGAAATCTTATAGGATTATTGATGCTTATGGATAATGTAATCATGATTGAAATTTGGTCCAAGAAGAAAATCCATAGCCAAATTACAAAGTTGTCTATAGGTCTCAAAGAGTAACCCCAACTAGCGTGAAATAAACAAAACTTGTTAGGATCATACTAGGATTTAATAGGATGAGTAGGGTCAAGCTCTCATGCAAGAGGCATGGGTAGATGTTTAAGCAATTCAACTAGCTATAAAGGTTTATTAATGTTGATGTTATTTGGCGAAGAAAAATGAGGATTGGTATATTGTTGAGATGTTAGATTAAACATTGTGAATGGTTTCATAAGAATTGGTAACACCATAATTAGTGATATTGTAGTTTTTGTTTTTGATTAAGTGATGAGGACCCACAGAATGTTTGGGTGGATCGAATTGACACATTAGGAAATCTTGACATATATATTGGTTAATAGCCTCCTCCAATGTATATAAAGAAAGAGTTTAGACTCAATATTGTAGTTTAGGAAAGAAAGCATTTTTAAAGAGATGAAAAAGATTATCATCTACCATGTTATGTTCACATTTATTTGACAAAGTTTTCCATCTCTTAACAAAATCTTGGGAAATTTCATTCTCATGTTGTTTACAATTAATGAAATTGGATAAAGTGTTTTTAAGAGATCATTAGTTTGGAATTCTTGAACTAAAGCATTTACTAAGTCCTCCAAACTATAAATGTAATTATCTCTAAGTTGATTATACCAATCCAAAGCATCACCTGTGAGGGTTTTGGCTAGGATCTTGGTAGAAACAAAGGTGTTTAATTTAACCCAATCCTTGTAAATATTTATAAATGTTTTGAGGTGAATGGTAGGATCAATTGACCCATTATAAAAAATTGTAGGTGTTATACCTCCTATATTTATGTTGGCAATTTGAGTAGTGAGATGTTTAATTTTTAGATGCTTGATGGTTTTATTGACTAAAGGAGGTTGAGGAATGTGATTTCCTTGAGAATATTGAAGAGGGGGAGGGGTAATTTTTTGGTTATTTGTGCCCCAAGCCATTGGTTTCAAGTGATATTGAATATTAAGATGGTTTTTTTGCATTTTCATCATTTGATTTGTATTATGAACTTGAAAGGTATTCATTTTATTAAGAGTTTACAATAAAATTTGGTGTGTTTAATTAACATTAGAAGCATTAGTATTGGTTTTTGAGTTGGCATTAGTGGCTTAGTTACCACTATTAGTATTGATAGGATCTTGCGATGAATTATGATAATGTGAGGCACTAGTGGCAAAATTTGTTTGTGTAGCAAAAAATGGACTAGTGAAGGTTGAGAAGAAGCAGCACTATAAGCATGATTGCCTTGGGTGAAAATAATGAACTAGTGGAAGGATTAAGGATAGTGATCTTATGAGAGGTCCACTAGATGTAGAACTTGCCATGTTAGTTGAGATATTAGGCATGGAGGTAGAAGAGGTTAGAGAAGAAGATGTCATGGCATATGAAGTCAAAATTGAAGGAAGAAGTTGAGAATTAAATAAAGTGGTACCCCCAAATCTAATATTGAATGTAGGAGTAGGTGAATGAGTTTGTTTTGTTTGACCACTGATCATGAGGCTATAAATAGTAGAAATATTATTTCCTTGATGTTGAGGAAATTTGAAAATAAAGAAAAGCATTTTGGGAATATACTCTAACTTAGGTTGGTATTCTAATGAGAAAAGAGGATTATGTTGAAAAGAGGTATGAGGAGGGGTTCCATTGTTCATTATGTGAGTGGAAATATAAACATTACTAGCATCTAAAAGAGGAGTCCTACTTTATCTATGGGAGACCCTATTAGGATTGGTAAAGTTCATCATGCTTGTTGACTATTACTCAGTGTCATTATCTAATAAAAATTCCATGATGAAGGGAAAAGAAGAGAGATGAGAAAGAAAAGGACAAAGAGGTGAATAAAATAGTATAAAGTCAATTAGGTCAACCTAACATAGAAATAGGGACTATAAAACTATATAAGGTCAACTAGGTTGATCTAGTAGAATGTACAAAAGGAAGAAAAGCTATTGGGTTAACTGGGTCAATCTAGTATAGTAGATAGGGAATTCAATAAGCCTAAAATAGATTGTGAAAATAAAAAAAGATAAGTTTGCAAGTAATGAAAAGTAGTAAGTACTAAAAGGAAATATATAGTCAATTGGATCGATGTTGGCCAATCCAATTGAAGCACATAATATAAAATCTTCCACTAATGCTGGCTAATGCAAGTTTTTACACACATAATTAAGCAAAAGAGCAAGCAATCAACTTGAAGAGTAAAGATCTAACTAATTGGTTAACTTGAACGTTTATTAGATTATTAAGATATGATTTTTAATGTGATGGGAAGTTAGATTTAAGAAAGTTACTAGATAGAAATATAAGGATAGGTTTAGGTATTTTGGACTAAAAGGGACTATAGTAGAAATAATATAGGCTTGGTATTAGGTCCTACCCCCTCACTTCACACACCATAGTGATAAAGGTATTAGGTGCTTAACTATAATATACCATTAACCATGCTTTATATTTGACCAAAGCATCAAGTCAACTTTACCCTTCATGATGAAATCCATGTAGGTTGGCCTAGGGTAGAAAAAATGTTAAAGCACCTATTTAGATTATGTGATTTGGTTATGTGTGAATAAAATAGAAATAGTGAAACTAAGTAGTTAATTAAAAATACCTAATTAGACTATGTGAAATATTATAAGCATGCAAGAAACATGAAAAGAAATGTGAACTAATTATTACCAGACATGAGGTTAATTCCAACTTGAAAAAAGTTATAGTGTTGACACTATATGCACAAAATACAAAATAGGGTCGATAAGGTTGAACCTATATAGTGGAATCAATGTCTAAAAATTTACAAGGTTGATAGAGTTGACCTAGTTATTTCAGACAACACATAAAATACAAAACTGGGTCAATAGTGTTGATCCAGTTAATTATGCAAGGTAAGTTTTAAAGACTGTAAACTATGAAAGGAAAGATAGAAAATAAAGAAATGGAGAGGTAGAAAGGAACCTTGGTGGATCATAGATGCAATGAAGGAAGATTTTTGATGAAAAAATTTGAAGTATTCTTGAGAAACCTATAAATGGATTGATAGGATTGATCAAGCTATGTAGGAACCTATTGTAGAGTGTTGAAAATGTACAGGGTTGACTGAGTCAACCTAGTAGGTTGAATTGGGTAAAGGCTAGAAACCTATACTAGGTCAACTAGGTTGATCTAGTTTCCTATTATTGTAAACTTATGCACAAATAAAAATATTTGGGTTGATAGAATCAATATAGTATGGCAAAATATATGATAAAAATGATTATCAAAAGAATGAAATAAGTGAAAAAAATACTATAAGGGTTAGTTTTACATCAGGTTCACTAGAATGTATGTAATGAAAAATGCATCATGTTTATAAATCAATCCTAGCTTAGATAATATAGATCATACCTACACTTCCAATTGGAATACACTTACTAAGTGGGAGCATGACCAATATGGAGATCTACTAGACTTTATTAGGGGATCACTTGTCACAACATATCATTCTAGGAAGGGTTCCAAAACCTATAGTCTAACACAATTTCACAACAACCCTAATGGATTTATAAGGTTTAAATCATTCACTTATTATAATAACAAGGAATTAATCTAATCTAGTAGACACCAAAGCTTGTGGCATAAAGTGGGGGTTAGAAACAATAAAACAATAAGTAAACTAAACATATACTAGAAGACATATACTCATATCAATGTATACAGAATCCTAATACATGGGAGAAGAATAAAAATTCATTATCTATCTATTCTTACAAATGAGAAATAAATTTAGGAATACTTACCTTTTAAAATGAACCCATCAAGCCTCAATCTCTCCCTTCGCTAAGGTACTTTGCAAGAGATTGTTGTGGTATGTAAGGATAATGAAGATAAATAAACTCTAGGCTATATAACCTATCTAAGCATCTAAAAGACTTCTCTAGAAGACTAGACCATATCTCCAAATAAAGTATGGAACCCTAAGATTTATTCCAAAATTATAATGGTTAATAAGTAAATGTTCATTTGCACTTCTTCACTCTTAATTCTTCTCTTATGAAATGGTGGGCAATGAATTTATATATATAAGTAGATCTTGCCCTAAATATTCCCATAAATGTAGGTTGTATAGGTTTGACCTAGTTAACCCAGTGTGTTTTTGGGGACAATTCACTAGGTCTGATCTAGGTCAATCAAAAGGATAACAAGCTAAGAAAGTGAAAAATACCCCTAAACTATACTAGGTCGACCTAGTATAGGCGATTGTCCAAAAGGGTGTTAAGTTACAAAAAAAGAGGAATAGAAAGAGGAAAAGACTGGAATAGGTAAGACCGAGAAGAATAAGTTTAAGGTAAATGGTTTATAGGAGACAAATGTGTATATGAAAAGTGGCAAAATGAACAACAATCTTATGAAGCACCGATTGTATACCTACCCCTTTCTCGGTGTACCCTTTAAGGCATGCACTCAAAGAAATTGAGACTTGATAGGTTATTGTAAGATACAAAGTGTTAGAAATAAATATAAGTTTGAAAATATTATGTGTATACTTTTTTATAATATCTTATTCATGCATTGAAATCCCTTGAATATGTTCAATCAAGTTTTAGATGTTTATGTTTCCTTGACTATGTTTTGAAGTCAGTTGATAGTTCTGAGTGAACATCTTACAAAGAAGAGTTTGAGACTGTATACCCTGAGTTGAATCATATGATGAATTTTAATATGGAATTGAGGTCATGATTTTTATGAATTTGTAATTTATTTCCATGGTTGGTTGGCAAAAGTGGGTTTATGCTTCAGTTGTTCAAGACAGATTTTATATGTATGTACATGCCTTTTATAAATAGTGTTTTGAGAAAGGGTTTAGATGGTGGTTGGACATAAAATTTGTTATGTACCTAAATTAAAGTTATATAAGGTATATTGGAGTGTCATATGATGTATTCATTCTGCGTGAGATGTTTGAAAGTGTTTCAAGAAATATCAAAGGGTAACATGTTGCTAAGAAGACCTATTATGTCTCTATAAAACCTAAAAGAGGAGTAAGGGATATTTGATCTATAGAAAACCTAATGTATTAGTTTACTAATGATTAAGGCATGTTATTTTAATATGATAAGACATATTAAATGTTATACCTAAGAAGGATATGATCAAGTGACTTGTATAAAAATAAGGTAGTTTAGGCCTGTTTTTGAAAGTTGTGAGAGTGAAGAGAACATGCAAATGTTATAGATAATTGGTGAGAATAAGGAGGTCATTATGAAAATCATAAAAGTATCATGAATATATAAGATATGTTATTCATATGAGGATCAAGGTTAGAATACCTAATAAAGCCATGAAGAGGGCTAGTTGAGTGAACAAGGTTGAAGGCTAGTTTGTGAGGGATAGAAGTGAGCAAAGAGATGAAGGAGAAGATCATCATCTATTGTGTGAGAAATAACTTATTATAAATCTGATCAAGTGTTTCAAGTGGCTGAGTTATTTCTAAGTCATCTAATGGGTTGGTGCCTCCTTACAAGTGGGTGCTTGCTAAATCCTAGCTGAGTTGGTGTTATGTTAGTTGGGGTTGGTGCTCCATGTGAAATGGGTGATTCACTAAAGTTTTATGTTTCTATTAGATGAATAAAATCCATTTTATTCATCATTGGGTCTTATTAACTTTAAGGGTTTCCCATGTATATTTTATATTCATGTGTTTCATGCTTTTATTATTTCATACTTATGCTTGCTAATATGTACATGCTTGTTATAGCGGTTCATGTATGCTTAAGTAGAATTGTATGAAAAGTTTTGAATATTAATTCACCCCCTCTTAGTCATTATGCTTCCAATAATTGGTATAAAATCTTGGTAATTTTTTATAAATTTTAATAGCTTGGAGGAGATCCTAAAAAGCACAAGATCTTTTGTGATCAACAAGGAGAGGACAACATGTATGATGAATAAGTATTGTATGATAATGAAGAAGGAGAAGTTAAATTTAACATTGAAACTAAGATCATAATATCCCTTGATGATTTTAAGAATCAAAAGAAGAATATCAATGATCTAAATAGTCAGTTATAAGATATCAACACAAGGTTCAAATCAAAGGAATTTGAGTATAACTAGTTGAATGAAAAAAGAACAAGTTCAAGAGAAAGCATACAAAGTTATAAAAAATCAAGAATATCAAAAAACCAATCAGGCGACCCAACACAATATAGGATAAGTCATCTTGGAACCATGGTAAGTACATGAATATTACTTTTTACATATATCATAGAATAAAACATATTGTAATATTTTTGTCTAATAAAGTTGAAAGGCCTAAAAGATTCAAATAGATACATGAAGCTCCTAGAATGAATAAAAATGATCAAACATTGGTATGAAATCCAAAGCAAGTTAGGATGGATCATGTTGAGCCAAAAAAGCAAGATGGATCAGTTTCCAAGGAGGAACAAAAAACCAAAGAGGATTTATGCTAGTTCAAACTACCTTTCACATTCAAGATGAAGGCATGAAATGGTATATAGATAGTCATTGCTTAAGCCACATGATATGAGATAGAAATAATTTTATCTCATTGAATAAGAATTTTATAGGAACAACGAGGTTTGGAGATAACACAAATGCTAATATAGTTGGCAAGGGTATCTTGAGTTTGGATAATACAAAGACCAAGACCCAAAATGTGTTGTATGTGGAAGGTTTGAATCATAACATACTTAGTGTAAGTCAAATGTGAAATCAAGGACACACACTAACGTTTCCTAATAGAGGAAATGAGATAAGAAGATCCAAATCCAAAAGGATAATCACCAATTCCAAGAGGACTTAGAAAAACATATATGTATTGAATGAGATCAATAAGGAGAGATGTTTCATAAGAAAGATAGATGAAATTTGGATATGGAACAGAAGGTTAGGACACCTAAACTTTGATAACTTGGTCAGAATCAACACTAATAAGTCTTTGAAGAACATGCCCAAGATCATCAAACCTACAAACATTCTTTTCAAGGCATGTCAATATGGTAAGTAGACTAAAAGAAGGTTTAAGTGCAAGGAGTACTCTACCATGAAACCCTTATAGTTAATCCACATTGATGTGTATGGGCCTATAATAAGTTAAAGCATTCAAGTATATAACTACTTCATGTTACTCATTGATGATTACACAAGAATGTCTTGGGTTGCATTCCAGAAAGAGAAATAAAAAGGTCTTGAAAAGTTTAATGCATTTAAGGCCCTTTTTGAGAATGAGAAAAATGAGAAAATCAAGTGCTTAAGATCTGATAGAGGAGGAGAGTTTTGGTCCAATGAGTTTGATGAATTTTGTGAGGTTTATGGAATAAGGAGAAAATTATCATTAGCTAGGACCCTTAGAAGAAAAGGGTAGTGGAAAGGAAGAATAGAACAATTCAAGAGATGGATAGAACTATGCTGCATAAGTATATATTATCTTATGGATTTTGGAGAGAGTTAGTTAGCACTTTTATTTGTATTTTGAATAAAGGACAAATAAGGATCAATGGTAATAAGACTCCTTATGAACTATGGAAGGGCAGACCTACAAATGTAGAATGTTTTAAAGTATTTGGGAGAAAATGTTTCATCAAAGATATGATGAAAAATTGGGTAAGTTTGACTCTAGATATGACAAATACATATTCTTAGGATACTCCTCAATGTGAGCTCAGCCTATAGATGTTATAACAAGAGACTACAAAAGATATTGGAAGGTACCAATGTAACAATTGATGAGACAAAGAAATCTCACTCATAGTCAAATAATAATTTAAAGAATTTGGACTTCAAAAAAGATGAAGAGACTATAAAAATTGATGAGGAGGAAAAATAATCTAAATAGAGACATGAATCAAAATGAACTTTAAGATAGATTCAAAGAGATCATCTTGAATCTCAAATCATTATCAATAAGAATGTAGGTATGTAAACAAGGATAAGATTAGTAATTAATCTAAATCAAGAGAATGTTGCCTTATTATCTCATATTGAAACTAAGAGTCTTAGAAGTAAGTAAACACAAATTTTGGATAGGTGCTATGAATGAGGAGTTAGATCAAATAGATAAGAATTAAAATTTGAAACTAGTTCCTAGGCCTAAAGACAAAAAAAACATTAGCATAAAATGGGTATTTAGAAATAAGTTGAAAGAAGATGGAGAAGTCACTAGGAATAAGGCTAGATCGGTATGCAAGGGATATGCACAGGTTGAAGGGGTAGAATTTGAGGATACCTTTGTACCAATATCAATATTGGAGGCAATCATATTATTTTTAGCATATGAAAGATTCAAGGTATAACAGATGGATGCCAAATCTGACTTTTTAAATAATAATTTAGAAGTGTATATTGAGCAACCTAAAGGGATCTTACTAATAGATAATAAATACTATTTTTATAGACTGAAATTTTTTATCTATGGTCTAAATAAAGCTCCTATAGATTGGTATGTTAGGTTAAACAAGTATCTATTATATCAAGGATTCAAAAGAGGAGTTATAGACAATAGTCTATATATCAAGATAAAAAATGACCATCAGTTGATAGTAGTTGTTTATGTGGATGACATCATATATGGGGAAAACAATGGAAATATGAGAAAGGATTTTGGAGAGGTAATGAACAATTAGTTTGAGATGTCCATGATAGGAAAACTATCATTCCTTATTGGATTGTAAATCACTCAATCTAAAAAAAGTATATTCATCTCACAAGCCAAGTACATAAGAGAGATGTTGAAAAAGTTTGAGATGGAAGATTTCAAGGTAGTTAGTACACCCATGATCACAAGATGTAAATTTATCAAGGAAGATGAGTCTTCAAAGGTTAATCAAATGTCATATAGGCCAATGATTGAAATTTTGTTATATACCACTACTTCTAGACTTGACATCATATAAGTAGTAGGTCTTATGGGAAGATTTCAAGTAGATCCAAAGGAGAATCATCTACACGTAGTCAAAATGATACTTAGGTATCTCAAGGGGACTATGGAATTTAGATTGTGGTATCCAAAAAACAAGGAGTTCAATTTGAATGTCTAAACAGATACAGATTGGGTAGGATGTATAGATGATAGGAATACTACTAGTGGAGGAGCTTTATTCCTAGGAGGATGCCTAGTGTCATGGATAGTCAAGAAGAAACCATCAATAGCTTTGTCCACTTGTGAGGCTGAGTACATCATAGTAAATTCATGTTACACACAAGGCCTATGGATGAAATAGAATCTAAAATACTACAAGGTGGAGAATGATGGTCTATAAGTGGTATATTACAAGACCACTTCAACATAGAATGATGATCTACTATGATAATACAAGTGATATAAGTGTCTCAAATAACCATATCATGCAATCAAGAACTAAAAACATTCCCATCAGATATCATTTTTAAGAGGAATTAAGTGATTAAAGTGTCAAACTTGAATATGTTTCTACATAGGATCATATTGTAGACATCCTAACCAAACCACTACCAAAGGTAAAATTTGAACATATAATATAGGTATTGGGTGTAATTCCTTCCCATAGAAATTATTTAAATAGAAACATACTGAGGAGGAGATAATCATGTTCATTACCTCCAAGAATAGGATAGTTATTCAAAGAAGGTATGCATGGTTTGAGGGTGAGCTATTCAGGCTATTAACTAAGCTTGATCTATGTTGAAGTGGTCTTGTAATATGAGTTTATTTTTTAAGATATGATAGTTGTTAAGGACCTTTATCATTAATGTCAAAGGTGAAGGAAGATTAGAAAGGGATAAAGAAAAGGCAAGATCATAAAAGGTGAGAAAAAAATAAGAACTAGGTCTAATAGATGATTACCATCAAGAGTGGTTGACATAGGTTTCTAAGTGTGTTTGCCATCAATGATAAAGGGGGAGATTATTGAACATTGTCATTAATTAAGTAGGGATTGTTTAATATTATCATTTAGTGTTGATATTTGGAATGGGTGTTGTCATTGATGTCAATATAATGTCATTAATTTCAAAGTTTCTTGTGAATATACATGTTCAAGTAAGTTTTGAGGTATGTGTATGATGAGTTCTTATGCAAGCATAGTGAGTGTTGTTATTTTATGAAGAGAAGTGATGTGAGAATACTATTTAAAGAATGTTAATAATATTATTGAGATAAAAATGAGTAAGTACAAGTTAGCATATCAATTTTCATGTAATTTTAAAAGCTCTGTCTATACCTTCTGAGATGATATGTGTAAGTAGCATGATGAAATGAGTGAGCATAGAATAAGAAATTATATGATCCAAATATCTATGTAAATAGCTCTAAAGATGATCCAAATGAGATATGAAGATGTGAATACTTTTAATAATGCTTGATAGTGTTTAAGCATGAGATAGGTCATTTTAGTTTGTACATGAGGTGTTGAGGGCCTTTTAATTGATTGAATGGTCAGCTCTGAAGATTTATGTATATAGCTTTAAAGATTTGAGTTAAGCTCTGAAGATCAATAAATATCTCTAAAGATACTATGAGTGAGACATAAAGATGATATATTATATATATAAATAAGAGTGAGTGTATGAGGTTGCTTTAGCATACATAAGATGAATTAGAACATAGGAGAGTTTCAAGGTGAAGTCTACAGGGGTAAGTAATTCAATTCAAATCTGCAACTAGACTAGTTCTAGATCTTACTAGCCTAATGAGGCATCATAATTTGTTGATAATATATATGAAAAATGTTTGATAGTAGTTAAGAATGATAGGAGATTACATGACATATATATGAAGTGATAAGAGCTTGGATATTTGTTAGAATGTCATCTTCAAGACCTAATGAGACTTGTAGGTCAAGGCCTAGAAAGAAAAGAAAGAGATAATGGCCAGATGAGTATTAGTATCAATTTCCATGACATGGGTGAGAAGGTGAACAATTAAAAAGGTGATTTAATTTATTTTAGGTATGTTCATGAAGTTTTAGGTTATATTTTATAAGAATAGCTTGAAAAAGTGTTTCAAGGTTTCTCAATTATACATAATGAAGAGTTATTTACCCAAAAAGGTTTTTTAGGTGCTCATTGGAATGTGAATAATCTACATGAAGATATAAGTTTTTCATGGTAGATGAGGAATGGTTATATCCCAAATTTCCAATCATTAGTTTCTATAAATAAGAGTTAAGTCTTATGAATGATTGTTAAGACTAGAAGTTGGTCTAAACCTTCAAAGAACCCTAAAAATGACCCAATGTTGATGATATTGTTATAAATATTTGATAATGGTTTGATATATAAATTTAAGTTATTTGAGATTGAATAAAAATCTCTCATGCATTTCTAGGTGTGATTGGTTTCTTAGGTGAGTAAGTAGACCCTATATACAAGTGCTTTTTTTTGAGATGTGTTTTAGCAATCAGAGTTAAATGAGGCAAAGTTGATAGGTGGATAAAAATAAAAGTGTGATACTCATATTTATTATTCATGAAGTATTATAGATAGGTTTTATATCTCAGTGTGTAATGTTGGTGATCCATGTTGACTAGTCGTTAATAGACCTAGTGGTGTAGACTGTAAGAAAATTAGGCAAAAGTGAAAAGATGATTTTTGATGTGTTTTCATGTAAGAGTGATTAATTTAAGTGAATTATGATGCTATATAGTAATTTAATAATATATTATTTCTTTTAATAATCTTGTAATTTAATGTAAGAGGTTGGAACATTATAGACAAAATGGCTTGTCTAGTTGAGTAGAGTTTGTGAGAGAGAAGGTCAACAGATTGGTTTGCAAGACCAAGTTTCCATGGGAGATTATGATATGTTTGATGTATTTTTATTTTAGGATGTTATAATATCTTTTTTATACATTTAATTCCATTTAATATGTTTAAGAATGTGTTAGAATTTCATGTTTACTTGATTGTGTTTTGAAGTCAGTTGATAGTTTTGAGTGAGAATCTTACATAGAAGATTTTGAGCTTGTATAACCTAAGTTGAAGCATCTTATAAATTTTGAGATGACCCTGAGGCCATGATGTTTTTTAATATGTCTTTTTTTATCATGGTTAGTTGGAAAAAGTGTGTCTATGCTTCAGTTGTTTGAGACAATTTTTTTGTGTATTCATAGGCCTTTTATAGACAGTGTTTTAAGAAAGGGTTCAAATGCTTGTTAGACCTAAAAGGTTTTCTTGACCTAAATTAAAGTTTTATAAGATATATTGGATTTTAATATGATTTTTTCCTTTGATGTGATATGTTTTAATGTTTTTCAATAAAGATCAATGGGTAATGTGTTGCTAAGAAGACCTATTAGGTCTCTATAAAGCCTAAAAGAGGATTAAGGGCTATTTGAGCTATGAACAACTTAATGTATTGGTTGATTCATGATTAAGGAAATTTATTTTAATATTATAAGACCTATTATATTTATAACCTAATAATATAATAATGTGTGGCCGACTAAGAAGGATATGATCAAGTGACTTGTATAAAAATAAGGTAATTTAGGCCTATTTGTGAAAGTTATGAGAGCAGAGAGAACAAGTGAATGATATAGATCATTGGTGAGTATAAATAGGTCATTTAGAACTTAATATAAGTATCATTAATATCTAATATAGGTTATATATATGAGGATCAAGGTCATAATACTTAATCAAGCCATGAAGAGGGCTTGTTAAGCAAAGAAGGCTAAAGGCCAGTTTGTGAGGGATAAAAGTGAGCAAAGAGATGAAAGAGAAGATCATCATCTATTGTGGGAGAAATAAATTATTATGAATTTGATAAATTGTTTTAATTTTATGAGTTAGTGATGAATTTTTTATGGGGTTGGTGCCTCCTCCTTGCAAGTGGGTGCTTACTAAAGCTTAGACGAGTTGGTGTTGAGATAGTTGGGGTTGGTACTCCATATGAAGTGGGTGATTCAGTAAATATTGATGTTTGTATTATAGGAATATAGTCCATTTAATTCATCAATTGGTTTTCTTACCTTTAAGTGTTTCCCATGTATATGTTGTGTTCATGTGTTTCATACTCTTATGATTTGATGTTTATGCTTACTATGATGTACATGCTTGTTAGAATGGTTCATGTAAAATTAAGTGAAATTGAATGATTTTTTTTTTGAATATTTATTCACCCATCCCCTCTCATTAATTTTTCAATCAAAAATTGGTATCAAAAATTGGTCCTTTGTGATAAATTTTAATAGCTTGGAGGAGATTCTAAGAAGCACACGATGTCTTATGATCAATAGGGAGAAGACAACATGTATGATGAAGAATTATTCTATAATATTGAAGAAGGATAATTTGAATTCAACCTTGAAACTAATATCATAAGATCCCTTGATTATTTTAAGATTCAAAAGAAGACTATCAATGATCTCAATAGTCATTTAGAAGATATCAACACAAGGTTCAAACAAAGGAATTTGAGTATAACCAATTGAAGGACAACATGAGAAAGTTTGATATAAAACACGAAAATTAAGAATAACTCAAAAATATCCAAAAAAAAATTAGGTATCCCAACATAATAAAGGATAATCCATCTTGGAACCATGGTAAGTATGGGAATGTTGTTTGCTAAATCTATAAAAATACATGACACATTGAAAGATTTTGCTCTAATAAGGTTGAAAGGCCCAAAAGATTAAACAAGAAACATGAAGCTCTTATAATGAAAAAAAATGATCAAACATTGGTGTGGAAGCCAAATAAATTTAGGATAGATTATATTGAGCCCAATAAGTAAGATGGATTAGTTGCCAAGGAAGAACAAAAAACTAAAGAGGATTCTTTGCTAGATTAGATTGCCTTTCACATTCAATATGAATGCATGAAATGGTATATAGATAGTGGTTACTCAAGCCACATGATATGAGATATAAATAATTTTATCTCATTAAAAAATAATGTTGCAAGAACAATGAGGTTTGTAAATAGCACAACTATTAATATAGTTGGCAAGGGTGTCTTGAGTTTGGATAATGGAAAGACCAAGACCCAAAATGTGTTGTATGTGGAAGATTTGAAGCATAAAATACTTAGTGTAATTAAAATGTCCAATCAAGGACACCCACTAACCTTTCATGATAAAGGATGCAGGATAAGAAGAATGAAATCAAGAAGGCTAATTTCTAATGCCAAGAGGACTAAGAACAACCTATATGTAATAAATGATATCAAGAAGGATAGATGTTTTGTGAGTAAGATAGATGAAAGTTGGCTATGGTAAAGAATTATAGGACATATAAAATTTGATAATATATTAAAAATTAGCATGAATAAGTCTATGAAGAACATGCCCAAGATCATCAACCTTATAAACATTCTTTGCAAGGCATGTCAACATAGTAAGCAAACTAAAATAAGGTTCAAGTCCAAGGAGTACTCTACCAAAAAACCATTAGAGTTAATCCACATTGATCTTTGTGGGCATACATAAATTTAAAGCATTAAATAAGATATCTACTTCATGTTACTCATTGAAGATTACATAGAAATGACTTGGTTTGCAATCTTGAAAGAGAAATTAGAAGATCTTGATAAGTTTAATGCATTCAAGGCCCTTGTTGAGAATGAGAAAAATGGGAAGATCAAGTGCTTAATATGTGATATAGGATGAGAGTTTTGTCCAATGAGTTTTATGACTTATGTGAGGTTTATGGAATAAGGAGACAATTATCAATAGCTAGGACACCTCAGAAAAATGGGGTAGTGGAAAGCGAGAATATAATAGTTCAAGAGATGGCTAGAACTTTTTGTATGAGTCTATATTGTCTTATGGATATTGGAGAGAGGAAGATAACACTATTGTTTACATTTTTGATAGAGGAAAAATAATGATAAATGGTAACAAGACTCCTTATGAACTATGAAAGGGAAGACCTACAAATGTAGAACACTTTAGAGTATTTGGGAACAAATGTTTCATCAAAAGAGATGATGGAAACTTGGGTAAGTTTGAATATAGATCTGATGAAGGCATAGTATTAGGATAATCCTCAATGAGATCATATTATATATTTTAAAAAAAGAGACTATAAAATATAATGTAAAGTACCAATGTAAAGATTGATGAGACAAAGAAATATAAGTCATAGTCAAAGAAGAATTTATAGAATTTAGACATCAAAAACGATGAGAATAATATATAAACTGATGAGGAGGAAGAATAAGTTGAATAGAGACATGACTCAAAAGGTACTTCAATAAAATTTAAATAGATCATCTTGAATCTCAAATCATTGGTAACAAGAATGTAGGTATGCAAACAAGGAGAAGATTGGTAAGTAATCTAAAGCAAGATTTTTTTTTATCTATTATCTAATATTAAAACTAAGAGTCTTATAGAATAAATAAAATACAAATTTTATAAAAGTGATATGAATGAGGAGTTATATCAAATAGAGAATAATGAGACTTGGAAACTAGTTCCTAGGCCTAAATGCAAAAATGTCATTTACACAAATGGGTGTTTAGAAATAAGTTGAATGAATATGGAGAAGTCAGGATAGATTGGTATGTAAGGGATATTCATAGGTTAAAAGGGGAGAATTTGAGGAGACATTTTCACCAATATCAATATTAGAGGCAATCAGATTATTTTTAGATTATGCAGGATTCAAAGGATTCAAGGTATACCAGATGGATGTCAAATCCACCTTTTTGAATGGGAATTTAGAAGAATAAGTGTACATTGAGAAACCTAAAGATTTATCACTGACATATAATAAATACTATGTTGACATATTGAAAAATTATCTCTATGGTCTAATGAAATATTTTAGAGCTTGGTATGATAGGTTAAACAAGTATCTATTAGATCAAGGATTCAAAAGAGGAGTTGCAAACAAAAGTCTATATATCAAGACATAAAAATGACCATCAACATATAGTAGTTGTTTATGTGGATGAATTCATATTTGAGAAAAACAATGAAAATATGACAAATGATTTTACATATGTGATGAATAAAGAGTTTGAGATGTCCATGCTAGGATAACTATCATTCTTTCTTGGGTTACAAATCACTCAATCTGAAAAAGGTATATCCATCTCACTAGCCAAGTACATAAGAGAGATATTGAAATTTTTTGAGATGGAATATTTCAAGGAAGTAAGTACACCCATGATCACATGATGTAATTTGAGCAAAGAATATGAGTCTTCAAAGATAAATCAGACATTATATAGGTTGATGATTGAAATTATATTATATACCACTAATTCTAGATGTGACATCATGCAAGTAGTAGGTTTTGTGGTAAGATTTCAAGTATATCCAAAGGAGAATCATCTTCAAGTAGTCAAAATTATACTCATGTATCTCAATAGAACTATGGAATTTGGATTGTGGTATCTAAAAATCAAGGAGTTCAATTTGACAGCCTACATAGATGCATCTTTGGCAGGAAGTATAGATGATAGGAAGAGTAACAGTGGAGGAGCTTCCTTCCTAAGAAGATGCCTAGTCTCATGGATAAGTAATAATAAACCATCAATATATTTGTCCACTTGTGAGGCTAATTACATCATAACAACTTCATGTTGCACATAGGTCCTATGGATGAGATAGACCCTAAAAGACTAGAAGGTGGCATATAATGGTCTAAGTCCTATATATTGTGACAATACAAGTGTTATAAGTGTCTCAAAGAAAACTATCATGCACTTATTAACATTCTTATTATATATAATTTTATTAGAGATCAATTAAGTGAACAAAGTGTCAAATTTGAATATGTTTTTACATAGGATCAAATTGTAGACATCTTGACCAAGCCAATGCTAAAGGTAACTTTTAAACACCTAAGAAAATAATTGGGTGTAATTATTTCCCCTATAAATGATTGAAATAGTCAAGTATTAAGGGGAAGATAATCATGTTCATTACCTCGAAGAAAATGATAGTTTTTCCAAGAAGGTATGCATGGTTTGGGGTTAAGCTATTCAAGTTATTAAGTAAGCTTGATTTGTGTTGAAGTGGTCTTATAATTTGAGTTCATTCTCAAAGAGATGATAATTGTGAAATAACTTTTCCATTAATGTCAAATGGGGAGAAAGATCAGAAAGGAAGAAATAAAAGGCAAGATCAAAAAGGGTGAGAAAAATAAATAACTAGGTCCAAGAGATGATTGCCATCAAGAGTGGTTGACATACTTTTTTGAGTGTTTACCATCAATGACAAAGGATGAGATTATTGAACATTATCATTGATTAATGGGGAGATTATTGAGCATTTTCATTGAGTGTTGAGATTTAGAATAAGTTTTTTCATTGATGTCAATCTAATGTCAATGATGTCAAAGGTTCTTATGAAGATGCATGGTCAAGTAAGCTTTGAGGTATGTGTATGATGAGTTCTTATACCAAGATAGTGAGTTTTTTTATTTTATGAGTAGTAGTGATGTGAGAATATTGTTTGAACAATGTTAGTAATATCATGGAGATTAACATGAGTAAGTATAGGTCAATATATCAAGTGTTAAGTAACTTTCAAAGCTATTTAGACCTTGTGAGATCATACGTGTAGGTAGCATGATGAAATGAGTGATCTTCAAAGAAGAAACTATATGATCCAAAGATCTATGTAAGAAATTCTAAAGAAGCTCTGAATGAGATATACATATGTGAATTCTCTAAAGAATACTTGACTATGTTTGAGCATGAGAGAGGTTGTTTGAGTTTGTATATAAGGTGTTGAGGTCCTTTTAATTTATTAAAATGCCCGATCCAAATATTTGTGTATGTATCTCTAAATATCCTAGTCAAGCTCTAGAGATCTATAAATAGCTCCAAAGATACTCTAAGTGAGTCACAAATATGATCTATTATAGTTATAAATAATATTGAGTGAATGAGGTTGATTTAACATACACAAGAGGCATTGGAATATAGGAGAGTTTCAAGGTGAAGTCTAAAGGGGTAAGTAATTTAGTCTAAGTCTGCACCTAGACTAGTTCTAGATCTAACTAGCCTAATGAGGCATCATGAGATGTTGAAAATACATACAAATAATGTTTTATAGTAGTTAAGAATGATAGGATATTTCATGACATATATAAAGTGGTGAGAGATTGGACAGTTATTAGAAGGTCAACCTCAAGAATTAATGACCCTATGTTGAATATCTTGTTTTAAAGAGTTTAAAATGGTTTTATATGGATATTTAATTGATTAAAGGTTAAATAAAACTCTACAAGAAATATCCAAGTGTGATTGGTTTCTCAGGTGAGTAAGTAGACACTACATGAAAGTGCTTATTTTTTAGAGATCTGTGGTAGCAAGCAAAGTTGATTGAGTCAAAGTTTCTAAGTGTATAAATATAAAAGTGTAAGAATTATATATTTTTTTAATTAATTTTTTAATACATATTATATATCTCAAGTGTGAAAATATGGTGATCCATGTTGGCTAGTCACTAATAGACCTAGTGGTGTAGACAATAATAAAATGAGGTAGAAGCGAGAAGATGATTTTTGATGTGTTTTCATGTAAAAGTGATGAATTGAAGTACATTATGATGTTATTTATTAATTTATTAATCTATTAATTATTTTCATAAGATTATAAGTTAGTGTAAGAGGTTATAACATTGAAGCCAAAATGGCTTGTCTGGATAAGTAGAGTTTGTGAGAGAGAAGGTCAATAGATTGGTCTAAAAGACCAATAGTTTCCATCATATATTATAATACATTTGATGGAGGTCACTCTAAGGATTTTATAATATATTTTTCATGCATTTAAATCCTTTTAATATGTTCAATCATGTTTCATAAGTTCATGTTTCCTTGACTATGTTTTGAAGTTAGTTGATAGTTTTGAGTAAGCATCTTACAAAAAAGAGTTTGAGCTTGTAAACCTTGAGTTGAAGCATCTGATGAATTTTTAGATTACCCTAATGAAATTAGGTTTTTGAATATGTAAATTTTTTCCATTTTTGTTGGAAAAGGTGTGTTTATGCTTCATTTGTTTAAGACTAATTTTTTGTGTATGCACTGGCCTTTTATAAATAGTGTTTTGAGAAAGGGTTGAAATGGTGGTTGGACCTAAAAGGTGTTATGGACATAAATTAAAGTTGGATAAGGTCTATTTGAGTGTCATATGATGTATTCCTTCCATCTTAGATGTTTAAAAGTGTTTCAATAAGGATCAAATGGTAACATGTTGCTAAGAAGACCTATTAGATCTCCATAAGGCCTAAAAGAGGAGTAAGGGCTATTTGAGCTATGGATGACCTAATGTAATTTTAGATTAATGATTAAATCATGTTAATTTAATATTATAATACCTATTATATTGATTACCTAATAAAATAAGAATTTTTGTCTGACTAAAAAGGATATGATCAGGGGACTTGTATAAAAGCAAGGTAGTTTAGGCCTATTTTTGAAAATTATGAGAGTGGAGAGAACAAGAAAATGATATAGATAATTAGTGAGAAGAAGGAGGTCATATATACCATTATATAAGTATCATGAATATCTAATAAAGGTTATTCATATGAGGATCAAGGTTAGTATACCTAATCAAGCTATAAAGAGGGCTAGTTGAGCGCAGAAGGTTGAAGGCTAGTTTGTGAGGGATATAAGTGAGAAAATATATGGAGGTGAAGATCATCATCTATTTATTTAGAAAAAAATTATTTTGAAGGTTATTAAGTGTTTTTTTGGTTGAGTTGGTGTTGATTCATCTACGGGGTTGGTTCTTCCTTGTAAGTAGGTGTTTGCTAAAGCCTATCTAAGTTGGTGTTGATTTAGATGGGATTGGTACTCCATGTGAAGTGGGTGATTAAATAAATATTGATGTTTTTATATAAAACTATAGTCAATTTGATTCATTAGTGGGTTTTCTTCCCTTCAAGGTTTTCCCATGTATATGTTGTGTTCATGTGTTTCATGCTCTTATGATTTGATGCTTATGCTTGATAAGATGTATATGCTTGTTATAATGGTTCATGTATGATTAAGTGGAATTGAATGAAAATTTTTGAATACTAATTCACCCCTCCCTCTCAGTCATTATGATTCCAACATGGGGATACTTAAACCAGTTATGGTTCATTTGGATTTGTCATTGATGCTTATGTTCATACCTCTAAAGGATGGTGTATTAAAGAAAAGCATAAAAAAATATTCAATATATGAAAATATTTGTCCCATTGGACATGATATAAATTTTATCACTCTAAATTCACCATTGAATAGGTTTTTCAAGCCTTTCTCATTTAGGTGATAGCATGGAGACACCTTTAGGCTACATGTAGGTGGTTATCAAGAGATCCATAAAAAAGGGACTAATGGGGTTAGTTTGACTCTTTGAAACCTAAAATTCATAGAAGGATCCATTATCACTATGTGATGGTGGTTAACTAATAAAATAAGTGATCCAATCCATATAAATGTTGTTTTGATTAAGGGTCTTGTTAAATGAGGTTTCAGGCCTATTGAGTCTAAAAAGAGTAACATTACCTCTAAGTTTTTTTTCCTTAAGAAACCAATAGGAACATTGGTTTATTGTTTCTATTGGTAATATATTAAACTTGTGAAAACATCTATAAAGTTGATGAACTCAATCCATGTAAATATCTAGTGGATAATTATAGGCGGTAGTCCATTAACAATGTACGTTTAAATTCTCTCATAGGGTTTCAAGTGTAAGTAGGTAGGTAATAGGCTTAGACAAGAGGAAATAATAGTAGTGTTGAGATATAATAATATGAGTGACCATAAATAACCCAAAAATTACCCTCAATAATATAAAAACACCTAAAAATAACAATGACCACCCATAGCTCTTCATGCAATATTGGTCAGTATGACTATGGATAACTTGATGGAAATCAATTGGGATACCAATGCTAAATTTATTTGTAATAAAAATTTAAGTGAGAAAATTAATTATTTTTTATGTTAAAATGTTTTCAAAAGTGTCTTCCCAAGTCTCAAGGTGATAAATATGCAAGAAAGGGTATGAGAAGCCTAAACAAGCCTAGATGAACACCTACAGGCTTGTCTGTACAAAACATGAGAAAAGGTGCAAAGTTTGGATTGAGCATGAATTTAGAGGGTGATTTAAGATGTGATATTATTTAAATAATATGTTTTAAATTTTTATAATCCTAAGTGAATAAATGACTCAAATGAAGTTATTCTCAATCCTATCAAGGTATTAGGCCTAAATGAGGACATACAAGTCTATGTACAAACAAACATGAAAATGTGATTTTTTTTATTTGTGTTAAAGGTATAATGTTTTTAATAAGCTTTATGGGTATTATAATAAGTTTTAATATATTTTTAAACCCTTGGATAAGGAGGAAAACATCAAAATAGGATTGCTAGGGTCATATTAGACTAATGTTCATAAACCCTCTTGATGGCCAAAACATGGTACAAAAACTATTTAAAGTGTAAAAAACATTATAATAATAGGTTAATACATAATAAAACATATCAAATACCTATTAAATGTGTTTTGAGACAAATAAATATCAAATATATATGATTTGTATACTAATAGACCTATCTCGAATGTGCAACTTAACTTGCCAACTCAAAAAGGGTAGTTTGGAATGCTCAAAAGAATGTTGAAATTTTTAATTGAACCAAAAACATATTAGGTATGTTATTATGGTTAATATAATCCAAAGTAATTTAATTATTTCATATGTTGAGGCCTTCAACTTTATGAACAATCATTAACAAGTTAAGGACCCTAAAACCCTTCTAACAACCCTATGTTTGAGTTTTGATTTATAAGGGGTTATAATAAATTTTAGTGTCCATGGAATTATATTGATGACGCTTTTGATTCTCAGGATCACCTAATAGATCCATATCCTTTCACATGTGAGAGGAAGAGATACAAAAAATGGTCTGCAAATGGTAGTTTTAGGCCTATTTTAAAGGATATGAACTAATTAAGGCTCTTGACCACTTGAAATGACATTATAGGATTTTAAATAGGTATTATTCCCTAAAAATTTCATTTTTGAGGATCCCAAAGTGATAATATAAGCTACAAGTAACTGATTTTAAGTCTAGAAGAGAATGTCTTCCTTGTTTGCATAAAGAAGTCTATTACACACCTTGTATAGGTCATCAATGATATACAAACCTATAAGATACCATTGAGGTCATCTAAAAACAATATTGAAATGTTATCCAAGTACATAATAATTATATTATAGGTTTTTGAATCATTAAAAGAGCACCCATGATAGTTATAATTAGACTATTCATTCTATTTAAATGTGAGCTCTCCAAAACCAAATCAATCTTTCATGAGATAAGTGACATAAAGATTATCTTGACATGATTGAACAAATATATAGGTTATATAAGGTCTCTTTAAATGATCCATAGGTTTATGTATAGGCTATGTGATTTTATAAAATTCATTCAAGAGCTTACCAAGCTATGTTTTAGTCCTCAAGCAATACTAACCCTTGTATGACAAAGATAGACTTGTCTCCTTTCTATGACATGAGATCAAGTAAGCCTTGTTAAATAAATTTAGGTTTATAATTGAAGATATTAATATTAATGAGTATGATATTTTAAGATCATTATTGTCAAGATGAAAGAAACATTGAGGAACCAATAATGGCATATCATGTTATTAAGGAAACTAGGTGGGCATGTCTCAAAACATGAGTTTGTAACTCTTAATTCAGGGGATAAAATTTCATGAAAAAGATTGGTGATTAATAAAAATAAACTAAAAAATCCTATTCCACCTTTGAATTACATCATAATTTCAAACATGTGTTATAGAGAGTCATTGAATCAATCTCTCACTTTCCACTTGGCATGATAACTGATTTGTGATAAATGACACATATAACAGAAGATACCTCAATTCCATTCTCTCTCTCCTCTCTCATTTATTATATATGTACTAATTTTAAGGTTTTGTAATATATCCTCAACCTAAGTATGGTAAATCCCTATGCAAATAACACATGTACTTTGCCTTTGAGATAAATACAAGTTGATTTCCAACCTTCTTAATGTTGCAATTAGTGTATACTCATGGTAGTTTTATGAATGTTAGTGATAGTATAAAACTTCCTTCCATTTATTATATCTTATTACCTTGTTTTTATGTTTTTATTCATATTAGTAGGTCATATTAAGAGTGATACATGATCCTACAATGGCTAAGTGTGGAGATTTTTTCATTAGTGTCTCTTAGGAGGCTTTTTGATCATCCCCTCTTGGTTAGTGTCTTGATCTTAACCTTCATATTGAAATTTTTATGCTTGGAGACTCATATTGATATATTTTTATAGGTTTTAATCCTAATCCATGCTCTTAGTGTAGTATAGGAAAGTGGAGGGTGTTAAATTTTGTGCATCACCTCTCATGTACTTATTTTCAATTATCTTTCTCCCTTTTCTTTGCAAGAAATAGGTTTATTAGTAATTCTAGGTGATGCATCAAGGGAGACATATCTATCTAGATATTAACCTCATTTATTAGGCCACCCAAATCTTATAGGTGTCTCCATGATATCATCTAAATGAGGAAGGATTGGACAACCTCCTCAAGGTTGAAATTTAGATTTATAACATGAACCTAATGTGTTTTGATAGAACCTCATTATAATTTGAAATATTCATGAATCTAGAATCATGATTATACCATTAGTGTCCATAATATATATTCATTTCATTCACTTAATTCTTGAGGTGTTCACTGACCTTCTTCTTGGGATCCCAATATCTAAATGGTTCCCTCTTCAAGTCATAATGTGTTCTAATTTTTCCTAGATAGTTGAGGCACTTATATTTAGTGTATTGTATGTGGCCAATGATGAGAAGGGTAAGATGTATACTTCCTTTTTTATAACCCCTTAGTTCAATGTCCATATTTTCATAGAATTGTGAAATAATTTCTTATTCAAACACCTTGTCTATAACATTACATGGTAGATATAGGGGTTTTTACATAGTACCCTCAATTCTAATTATAGCTAAGTTAGGTTAATAATACTAATCACCTATTTTACCAATGATTTTTCTAATATTTTATGACAACCTAGACATATTATTCCCATAAATGGCCATATACACCATCATATAGAAGGTATATGTGATCCTCTATATTTGCCTACTAAACTTGTAGATGTGAATAATATTGAATTCATCACCTATTCTTTCGGTATTCTATAGATGGTTCTTAGGGATCTACTTAATATGGGTGCACTATAATAGTTATGGCATCTACCATGTATGACATCATGTAAAATTTATCATCTGGTAGATTGGTTGGGTTACTAATTTGGTGTATCAGATTAGAGCTAATATCTCTCCAAGGGCAACTAGTGTGTTTAAACTCAAAATAATGTCCAAAAATGGGACTCATATCTCATGGAAATAAAAAAATTATTGAATTTTTTTTTAATATATTTAATAGGGCCATAGTTATTCTTAACCCTATCCTAAAGGAGACTATGGGTATGGATGAAATTGGGCCTTTAATCACAAAATTACTTGGGTCGGTAGACCATTGCTTTAGTTTATCCTTGACTACATTTGAAATCAATCATGAATCTACCATATCTTGGCCATGGGTTATTTCATAAATAGGGAGCCTATAATATTTCTCAAATTTGTTCCCATTAATGTAGGATGTATGGGTTTTGTTGAGCTGATAGTTCAATATTTTTTCTAAAATTTACCCATTTATAAATAAATTAAAAATAAAGTCAATACATGGCATTACCTCTAGTTTTACTATTGTGTTGTGTATACCAACAACCTTAATGGCAAAAATGTCATTTTTGTATCTCTATTTAAATTTAGACATTTGGTCATTTGATCCATACAATTTTGTAGCATCCACCTCCATCCATATGGATGAATAATGTTTGAATTGATGTTTTAGTGTTGTAATACCAAACATTATATCCATGAACTCATAAAACTGGCATGAAATATGTAGGAGGACATGTGTGAGATGATAAAACCATTAGTAATTTGCATGTAATGTTTATGTTCTTTGGAAATAATAGTTATTTTATCTTATAGAGGGCTTGAATTCATAGAGTCCATAGGATAGTGAGAAGTAAATGTAATCAAATTGTGCTTTGCAAAATGAATATATCACTTTGATTTTTGTTTCTAAGAATTAAATGCATTAGATTTCTAATTTGTGTGAATTAATTAAATACAAAGGATTTTACTTCACTAAGCACTTATTCATTTATTATTTGATATTTAGTTATGCATTGTTAAAATTTGGTGGATTTCTTATTGCCACATGACATCCTTTCTTTACTCTTGGGTGCCTCATCATCTTGACATGAATTTTTTCCTCTTTTTGGGTCTCTATATTTATTTGATGACATATGTGTTATTTTTAATTATTTAATTAGGTTAGAGGCACAAGGCAACATATCTCTCATCCATTGGGTATTTTACATTATCCCTTGTATCGTTACCTCTTTGTTTGTAGGTTATTGGGATGATGACACTTAGAAAACTCTAATGGTCCAACTTGTTCATGTATGAAATATATTTATTATGAATTGTGCATACCATGAGTTAGTGGGATCATGAAACAAGGGTAAATATCTATTCATTATATAGGTTGATGAATTCTACCTATGTACCTTATTCAGTTAGACTATGGGTCATTAAGATGATGACACATGGAAAACTACCACTACTTTGAATAATATTCAATTATGTACTATGATATTATAGACTAAGGGTCATCAGGATGATGCCATGTGGATGGATATCATTTTTATAGACTATGACCTTTATATTATAATTTGATAGGTCAAAAGTCACCAAGATGGTTCCATGTGGATGAATGTCACTACTTTAGATAGTCTTCAAGTTTTGACTATGTAATAAGATCGTATAGACTGTGGGTCCCTAGGATGATGCCACATGGATGGATGTCACTACTATAAATGGTATAAAATATTTTAAAATTGTGTAAGGACTTTTCAATCAAATATCACTAAGATGATGACACTTGGCATGATTTTGCTCACTCAGGTTCTTAGAAGACTTTGTAGACTACATCTTGGACCCATGGACTATGGATAAACAACATTGTGATGCATGGATGGCTTTCACTAGCTCAAAAAAATTAGAATTAAAAATTTGGAGACCATGATCGATTAAGCTATATGAAGACGTGTGTCAAGATCTTGTAATGTCAGGACTAGTCTATGTATTTAGACATAGGAATAAATTCAAAGAAGACATTAGATTAGTCGGTTGGTCAAATAAATCATGATATGAGTCCATTTCACCCAACTATAGATATTAATATTTCACTGGGATAATGCCACATCAATAGATGTCACTACTCTAAATGGTAACAAAGATTTTAAAATTATGTAAGGACTTGTCAATCACATATCACTAAGATAATGACACTTGGCATGATTTTTCTCACTCAAATTCTTAGAAGACTTGGTAGACTATGTCTTGGACCAATGGATAATGGATAAACAAAATTATGATGCATGGATGGATTTCAATGGCTTGAAAAAATTAGTATTAAAAACTTGGAGATCATAATCAAGTAAGTTATATGAAGATGTGTATCAAGATCTTGTAATGTCAGGACTTGTCTATATAATTAGACATAGGAATAAATTCAAATAAGACATTAGATTAGTTAGTTGGTCAAATAAATCATGATATAAGTTCATTTCACCCAACTATTGATATTAAAATTCATAAAATATTTTTAAAATATTTTGATTGAAACACATTTAAACCTTTCATCAATCATATTTCAAAAATCCTAAAAGTGAAAGTCCATGATATCCATACCAAAACATCTTCTATCCCAAATTCAACATGATATATAAGATGTAAATAAAATTTGGATAACCTTAAAATTTTAACAAGTCTTACTTATAGTTATTTTCAATGGAATTGAGTAGCTATTGAAATACTGATATCCTTTTCATGCGAATCAGACCTAAATATGTAATATATAAGATGTGATCATGAAATTTATGAATGTAACTTGGGTCCCCATCTAAATTTATTCAATTTGGGCGGTGTTGATCATGTTGTTCCCAAAATCAGCTACGCTCATTTTTGAAACAACCCCTACGAAACTTGTCCGCTTCACTTTTTTCTCTCTAAGTTCATTTTTTGAGACAAGTTTTTATTATTCTCGTGTTTTCTCAACTAGCATCATTAAAGGTTCATAACATCTCTTTATTATATTTTCCCCATAATGCAAAAGTCATTATAGTCTCGATGCAACCAGCGGACCAATTTCCCTTTTCCCAGAGTTTGTCTTTTTCTTGCTTTTTTATGTAAAGGCAGCATTTTTCACCACTTTTGCATCTGAAATGCAGGAGTGGTGAAATTTTCTGCCCTTGCATTTTTCTCCTTCCCATGTAGGAGTGGTGAATTTCACTACCCCTACATATCTTTTAAATTTCAATGTAGGAGCGGCAATTTTTGCTGCCCCTACACTACCTTATTTTTCATGCACGACATTTATGGCCGCATGCATCGAGTGGTTGGGGGTGATTTTCACCCCATTTAATCTATTTTTATTTATTTATAATTCATTTCTTCCAATCCTCCTCCTTCCCTTTGCCTCTGGAAGATCAAGCAAGTAGGAAGAAGCATGTTTTATCAGATTCGAGTTCTTATCGTATGTTATTTTCTAGGTAGGTCCTTATTTTTACATTTTATTTCATGTTCTTTCCTCTTTTTAGTTTTTCTCTCTCCCCTTTGTTAGGTTTTTATTTTTTTCTATTCTCCTATTCCCTTCAACTCGGTTGAGACGCTTTCTCCTTCTACCACGTTTCCTTCCTCCTCTTCCCTTCCTCCTAGTTCGGCTTTTCTTGCTTTTCCTCGGTGTTAGGGTGGCAGTTTTTGCCACCCCCCCTTTTCCTAAAAATCTTCCTCCCCATGTAAGGGCAAAATTTTTTTTCACCCTAACTCTTCTCTTTCACTAGCGGCAAATTTTTCCGGTGATATAATTTGATCTAACTACGATGTAAGGGCAGCGAATTTCACTGCCGTTACACCCTTTTCTTTTACAAGCACAAGGGCGGTAAATTTTGCCACCCTTACATGATCTCTTTCCCCAAATGCATAGGCAAAAATTTTTGCCACTGATGCATTTTTTTAATCTTAGCATGCACAAGTGGCAAATTTTTCCACCTATACATACAGACCCATCCCACATGCCAGGGTGGCAAATTTTTCCGCCCTTGGATCCTCTTTCTCCATTTTTCTCTAACTCCAGAGAATTTTCATTCCTTCCTTTTTTTGTGCCTTCTCCCCATTTTCCTCTCACTTTCCAACCCACTCACACCTCAGCCCTATCAAGTGCCCTTCCTTGGTCGTGATCACCTGACGTGCAATTTCCCTAAATTACCAATTTTTCCCTAATTACATGATCATGATTCTTATTGCAATTCCCCCTAAGGATCCTCCTTCATCGACATGCTCTCAAAAAAGGCTCATCTTGATGACTGAAGCTTCTCTGAAGAATTTGAAGGCCATGAAGTACTAGTATCAAGGTGTTTTCCCAATCACCTCAGTCACTTCTAATGTCGATGACATTAGAGACACAGAGATCAGCCACATGGATATGGTCAAGTTCATGGAGAGAACCAAGGTGACAAAACTGAGCTTAGAGATGAAAAGAATAATTGAAAGAAACATCCATCTAGTCTCTTCTTTCCCTGTGGTGGCACATCACACAAAGTTCATCCTCCAATGCACCTAGTTCTATAATAGAGAGACTAAGACAATGTCAGATGCATGTGGTAACATGATAATTTGAATGGACCCCAAATTTATTGATAAAGTCTTCATGTGCCCTCTTGTTACTGAAGTGTTAAAAATTGACTTCATTAAGGCACATAAGGAATATGACAAAGATATCGAGAAGGCAAAAAAAGTGATGAACAACAGATGGCTCAAGACTCATAGAGCCTACTTATCTAGATGGTCATGGAATTTTTTGAGAAGTGATTTTATAGAAGAAGTTGGTGACTTAGTTACTCTTCTCAGTAGGGTATGAGGTCTACCATATTCTTCCTAGTTCCATGAATGGATGTATCCCTTTATTAAGATAATTCTACAAGGAAAACAAGTCATCTTCTAGGGTGAACAGATCAGCAACACTCTTCATGAGCAATTGACAAAGGTGTTTACCACTTCGAAGTTCTATATGACTTCGTACTTAGTATACATCATGGCTTTAATGTGAAACTTTCCATGTTTGACAACATAAGGAGATACAAGAACCACCCATATTTATTCATATTACCCTTAGTTAACATGAAAAGGATCAATCCATCACTTTAGGAGGGTAAATGATGCCTTTTTCATGGTATTTTTGTGCATTTCTGATCCTCAGCTAGAACAAAATAGAGAATCAGATGAAGCCTGGATGGTCTTCAATAATTTTGGCTGCATGTTTTTACAATTCCCCTCCTTTTTCTATTTAGAGGTTAGCTTTTTACAAGGCTATCCCTACATGCTCCCCAGATTTACTTCTGACAAATTAGTCTTAATGGAGTTATGTAGACAAATTATTATCATACACACTAAACAAATGGAACTTAAGAAGCTAGGTTTCAGGTTCCCAATAGAAATTGGCAAATACTCAATTTTGACTATCGCCAAAGTGAGGGTAATGGAGACAAAAATGCAAGTGGTCACCATGAAGCAGTTCAAAAGAAGAGCCAATTTTGACTACAGGGGTGTTAAGGATATGATCAAAAGAAAGACTTAGTTTCATGGGCCCATGATTGAAGACATCTGAATAGACTTGAGAACAATGGAAGAGATTAGAAGAATGGACTATAGTAGACTGTCTCTAGAGTAGATTGAATATCTAGGGCTTGCAGATATTCTCCCTAATTTGGTTGATGATAAAAATATAATTAACAGCAGATACCTGGCTAAAAAAGTTACTAACTCTCCTCTTCCTCTAATTCAGTGATTCCAAAAGAAGTTGACTTCTTTAACAATGAGATTCAAACTAATATTGGCTAACACCAATGATTAGATAGCAATCAAAGGAATCACATTGAAGGAATTCATCACAAGATTAGAGGCTAAATTCTAAGAGGAGACAAAGAGAAGAGCAGAGAACTGGACTAAGAATAAAGACGATGTTCCTTCTCCTTCTAGGCCTTACAAGCCTAGGATCATCTTTATGTCAAAGAAATCAAAGGTTGCTAAGAAAGAGCCAAAATCCACAGCTATGGGTATTGGAAGACAAAGCACTCAAGAATAGGTGGTAGAACAAATGGAGATAGATGACAGGCCTTCAGAGCAATAGGGAACCAAAACTCTATCTCCCCAAGATGGGGCACAACCACTTGCAAGGATTTCCTCTTCTCCACCCCAATCCCCTGTGGTAACCCCTTCGCCTCTTTCTCCCATCAACATTCCTTCTTCTAGAGCCACCTCTCCTTTTTGATTTATTTTTGGTGACCCTCAAGGTGCTTCTAGAGATGTCCTTCGATCCTTAGGGTCTATCCCTAGTCTTTCATCTCCTTCTCTCAATATCAGAGATAGTTTTGCCATTGACCAGCTAGCGGTCGATATAGTTTCACTTGCTACACCCACTACGCCCCTTGCTCCCACTAGTAGTGCAGATGTTACCCTAGTAACAGTAGTTGTAAGGACTATTACTATAGGAAGTGCTTCTGCTTTCCCACCTTGGTTATCAACTTTCACACCCAAAAAGAAGAAGCAAGCCATCTCTATAGATGACTTTGATTTTGGCAAAATAGTGCCAGTGAAAGCCAAGACCCCCAAGAAGCCAAGGATCCTTTCAAAAATGGTTGAGGAAAAGGGGCACAAATTTCTAGAGATAGCCAAAACTCCATAGGATGTAATCCTAGAGGATTTTGACATGAGTAGCTATTTCATTTCTCATGTTGAGTTGGGGAAAGTAACTCATGAGGGTGTGAGGAGCGACCTACAGTCTACAATGGATATCATGGTCCAAAAATTTGACAAGGAGAAAGAGATGAAAGATTATTACAAGGAAAAGGTAGAATAATTGACCATGGTAGTCATGAGATTCACTTTTGCTCTTGAAGCAACGACCCCATAATCCTTTTCTATAGATGATCCTATTATCTAGAAAGTAGAGAAGACCTACATAAAAGGGAAAGTACTTGAAGATTATATATAAAAGATGCATACACAAGGAATTTCCTTACTTATAGAGGTTGCTGAGAAGATAAAGAAATAAAGAAAATAAGGATAGATTTAGAAGACCTCATCTCTCTTATTTCTCAAGATATTGACAGTACAAATAAATATCTTAGCAAGTGGGTAGAGATGAAGGCTCTGAAGAAACGCACCTTAGTTTCAATCGGCGTCATTGCCAAAAAATATTCTTATGTTGAAATCAAAGAATCATTGATATATAAGATCTAGGTACTTAAAGAGTTGATCGAAGATCTCAAGTCTTCTAAGGGCGCTAGTGAGAAAAGTGACACTGGCCTGTTGAACAGACTGGAGGAATTGCCTTACAGACTAACCTCTAGAGATAATCAATTTCTTTTAACAGAGGAGATAATTTAAGAATTCAAAGGTATGATCCAAAGGGATTTCAAAGAGAAAGCATTTTCAAAGACTTCTATGGATAACATTTTAGATACTCAGTTAACTCTAGATAACCTAAGAACTAGGTTAACTAGTCATGCCAAAGCAATCACATCATTGAAAGATGCTACAATCGGAGCCAAAGTAATCTTCAAGAATACCATTGTGTTAGATAGTATAGGAATTTAGGCATCTATCACCATGTATGATGCTCATCTGAAGAAGTTCGGTGGTAAGAGTTGAATTATTCCTCCATTCTCCCTCTTTTTTTCTTTCTTCTCATGTACTTTGTAATCGATTTAGGACATTTGCTCATGTACTTTTGTCATGTGAAAGTACATGCACTTTTGTAATATGTAATTACATGTAAAAATTTAGAAAATGTTCCAAAGTCAAAGTTGACTCATCTTTGGCTAGGTTTTCAATATTTTAATCTTCTAATTTTGAAGGTTTCTCCCTATATATAGAGGGAACCTCTTTTGTAAATTATCTCTAGATAATTGAGAGCAAAAACTCTACTGAAATTGAGACACTTCTTGAGACTTTGTGCTTAATTTGTAAATCATATTTTGTCAAATGAATATGAAACATGTTAATTTCAGACTTTGTGTTGAAGTAATTTGTGTTATTTAAGAAATAGTTCTTATGTTCTCTTTCCTGATAATCTCTCACCTGTTCGATTTAATAAGCAAAGTGTGTGAATTGAAATTATCTAAAGACATTTCTAAAGGATAAAAGAAAGACTTTGAGCTATTTTTATCTTGGTGACCCTTTTATCCATTATAGTTTTAGGTGAAGACTTTGGGCATTGCTTCACTCTACTATTATGTGTACTCTGAATCAGTGAGGGAGGCAACAGGAGACTTTGTGATTTCGTGGGTTTCCTTGTGGATCTGGTTATTACCTCAAGAGATTTTTTGCTATGCATTGATACCATATCTAAAAGAAGAGGAATGCTTTTAGCCATTGACCGGGACCTCCTTCTCTTGTTCCTTAAACATCATCTCTGAAAAAGAGAGATGGATGTTGTTGTACTACCCTAAGTATTATTTTTATATTTATTTATATACATATATAGCATATAAGTGATTCATAGGGAACCTCCCCTTGACGAGAGGAGAGATTTATCTCATTAAGATGTGGTAAACCTACACTTTTTCTAGCATAAATCTCTTTGTACTGTGGTTGATATACACATTTTGTCATTAGTTAGTTGAAGACAAAATATTCACCCAATAGCTTTTGGGGAACATGAACGTGAATTTTAAATCCTCAAGCTTCAACTTGAAGTAGCTCTAGTTCCTTTTCAATTTTACACTCTAGTAGATCCACCATACACATGAGGCTAGAGAGCTCAAGGTATTATTAATCTTGTATTCAAGTTGGTGTGACAAACTAATTTAGAGATTTCTCCTCCACCATCTCACCTTTAGTGAACTAGGAGTTTCCCTCCTACCAACGCTAGATCTCCCATACCTGGTGAAGCTTCTAGTCTCAATACTGGTAAGGCTTTATCTTTATTGACCCCACCAAGATTTTTTATCCTGCCATTTAACCATCCTATCATAATGTCTCAAGGTCTGTGGGGCAATTCTTTTGGCCCTCTTAATCTGACCCCACCTTTACAAGAACTACCTCATAGTTCTAGAAAGAATTTTACCAAATTCTTTGGTGACGGGAAGGTTCACCCTGATGAACATATTGTTGCCTTCTCTATAACATGCGGCATAATATGTGTGGAATTTAAAGATGTAGTAGTGAGACTCTTTATAGAAACTCTGCAAGGCGCTGTCATGGATTGGTTTTACCATCTTTAAGCTCAAACTATAATTGACTGGAATACACTCAAGTCCAAATTTAAAGCTAGGTTTAAACCTACTAAAGACGTGCATGCCTTGTTAACTCAACTTACACAAATGAAGAAGGAACTCTATGAGCCCATGAGGGATTTCATAGCAAAATTTAATAAGTTAAAGAATTAGATTCCTAGCATCACTTAGCCCACACCAAAGAATCTCAAGTACTTTTTCATCAACTCATAACTTCCTGAAGTAAGTTTTCTATTGAGGCGGTGGCCCTATGGATCTTGCTATGGCTCAAAATTTGGCTACTGAGATTGAGGATAATCTTATCCTGGTAGGTAAGATTAGAAAAGACTCCAGTAAAAATAGATTTTCTTCATCTCTTGAAAGTTCTTCTACAAGCACCACAGATCCTATGGTGCAAAAGTTGACAAATGAACTGATAGCTTTTAAAAGACAAATGGCCCAAGGTATGTCTACTCCCACTTATCAAGATATGCCAAGGAGAACATTTCATAATCAACAATATCAGGGCAATGCTAGATGAAACCAAGGGCAACCAAATCACTTGCCTCCCCCACATGGGAAACTTGCCATTGAAGCAACACCTGTTAATTTAGTGGTCAGTTACTTGGAGGCTGAACATGATTTCTTGCTCCAACCTAAGTTAGACCAACAAGATGATGCTAATCTATTTGAAGAGCAAGAATAAGAATTAGCTGGTGACTCCAATATCAATTTCTTGGATTATCAGGATGAAGCTAGAAGTAAAGGAGAAGTGTTTGATGGATCCTATGCTATTTTAACTAGATCTTAGAACTAGTCAGCTCCACAAATTGACAAAGGAAAAGTAGAAGAAGAACCTCAGCTAGTGGTCTCCATTGCTAAATGAGGGACTCCATTACCTTTTCAACCAAAAGATCAAGTAACTAACAAAAATGTAAGTACCTCAGACCATCCCATATCTTCCACCTCTATTTCTCAGACCAGCGCCACACCTACTAAAGATCAAGATGATGGGCCCTCTTCTTCTATCTCAAATTCATTTCAATTATTTGATATAATTGATCATGCCAAAAAGAATAAGATTCAAATGACTGAGATTGAGTATTTGCGAGCCAATCCTGAACAGTTTGATAGGTTGATAGAATATGTAAAAAATAAGGCCATTCCCATAGGACAAGATTCTTTAAAGGCAACTCATGTTTCCCCCAAGGATAAATCCACCTAAAATAATATTGTCATGACTCCTCCTATTGCTCCCAAGAAAATAGAACCTTTTTATGTTTTCCTGTTGATAAATGGTTATAAATTGAGTAATTGCATAATAGACTCTGGAGCTTCTGATAATGTTATGCCTGCTAAGGTGGCAATTCCCTTGGTCTAACTTTGACCAAGACTTTTGGGAGCTATTTTTCTATGGGAAAAAAACAAGTCCCACTCCTTGGTCAAATAAAAGATGCCCAATTTGCATTCATAACTTTTCTAGAAAAGAGGATTAAAATGATAGTTCTGGTGGCTGATTTTGCATCTTTCTTAGGTAGAATTTCTGCAAGGATGTTGGTGGTGAGCTAAGAATGGACTTGTCTGAGGCAAGGATCCCAATCAAAGGTATTATGAATAAATTGCTTCCTGAAAAAGAGGTGAAATATGTAGTCACCAAATCTTCAGCACTGAAAGCTCAAATTTTATTTAAGTCTTTAGGCATGGGTAACTATTTCCTATCTACAAATGAAGTCCATGAGGCGTCTAATGAAGCTCTTATAGGTAACAGCTTGGAAATGTATTCAACTAAAATAATAGGAGAATTGGTGAAGCGAAATGAAAGTATGGAAGAATCTCTTCCTCTAAATGAAGAAGTTTTCAAAGAAAAAGTGGTGTCTACTGAGGTATGGACCTTAGAATTTGATGGCAGCTACTCCTCTACTAGTTTAGGAGCTAGGGTTGTGTTGGTATCTCCCTAAGGAGATATTATTCCTTTATCCTACAAGTTGCAATTTAGTAACACTAACAACACAACTGAGTATGAATCTCTATTGCTTGGATTGTAGGCTGCTAGAGAAAAAGGCATTAAACTCCATGCTAAAAGAGACACCAAATTGGTGGTTTGTCAGGTAAGAAACCTTTATCAAACTAAGAATGAAAGATTGAGACACTACCATAATATTTTCTAGGACCAAATTGAAAACTTTGATGCTTTCAGCATCTCTGCCATTCTGAGAGAATTCAATGACCGGGTTGATGCATTGGCTATTTCAGCTACTCTCTTGGTCCCCCACCCAGACTTTAAAGAAAACAAGTACACTATTAAACTAGTCTTTTGACCAAGTGTACCTAATAATGATAGTCATTGAAAAGTATTCAACAATGACAATAAAATCATTGCCTTTTTGGAGTAAAAGGACAGCTTTGAATGGTTGCATTTTGAAGGCAGTGAACCTAAAAAATGTGAGACAACTTTTGAATCAAATATAGATGTAGGTGAGGAGTTCCTACAACTTAAAGGGAATAAGATTCCCAAAGGCTTGGTTTTTCTATAAAAATTGTTTGGTAACCATGACATATTCATCAAATAATAGTGAACAGATTCGAGCTCCTCTTAGGAGTTTGATCAAGTAAATCTGGGAGCCAAGCGAGATCCTAAGATGGTGAACATTGGAAAATGTTGCACTCCTGAGGAGAAATTCAAGTTCACTACTCTACTCTACCAATATATAGATGTCTTATCATACTCCTATGATGACTTGAAATCACTTAGGCCTGATGAAATCTACCATGACATTCTTTTTAAGGCTAAATCAGTGCCTTATAAGCAAAAGTCCAGGCAATATAATCTAAAAATATCAAGTACCATTTTATCTGAGATACAAAAAATGCTTGATGCCAAGATAATTTTTCCAATCCATCACTCCACATGGATTGCCAATATAGTGCATGTGAGAAAGAAGAATAGTGAAATTCAAATCTACATAGATTTCAAGAACTTGAATTAGTCATATTTAAAAGATAAATACCCTCTCCCTATCATGGATCAAGTTCTACAGATGGTGATAAGTTCAGAGATGTTATCAATGTTAGATGGTTTCTCAACGTATAATCAGGTTGAAGTAGAAAAAATAGATCAGCATAAGACTTCCTTCACCACACCTTGGGGCACCTTCACTTATCGAAGAATGCCTTTTGGTTTGATAAATGTAGGTGCCACATTTTAGAGAGTGATGGACCTCACTTTCAAGCATGAAATAGGTAAGTTCATTGTAGTATATCTGGATGATTTGATGTTATTTTCAAAGCATCGTTCTAACCATGTTCACCATTTACAATGAGTACTGGAATGCTATCGTTAGAATGGGATTTCTCTAAATCCAAAAAAAATTGTTTTTGAGGTGATAGAAGGGAAACTTCTTAGACATATTGTGTCCCAAGAAGGTATAAACATTGACTCAGAAAGAGTCAAGTCCATCCAAGAGCTTACTCTACCTACCAAAAAAACTGTGGTGCACTCTTTCCTTAGAAAAATGAATTTTTTATGAAGATTCATCCCTGAGTTCACTGAGAAAACTCACCACATTGTCAATATGATGAAAGGCAAAGCCACATTCAGGTGGACTGCAGAGGGCAAATTAGCATTCAAAGACATCAAAGAAGCAATCACTTGTGCACTAATTTTAATTTGTCTAGACTACACCAAAGACTTCAAAATATATAGTTATGCTTTTGAACATACACTCTCAGCTATTTTAGTTCAACAAAACCAAGAAGGTGTGGAATCTCCTATTTCCTTCATGAGCTATCCACTCAAAGCTCATGAGCTAAAATATTCAAACATGGAGAAGCATGCATATGTAGTGGTCAAAGCAAGTAAGCATTTCAGGTTTTATATCCTGAATTCACATACTGAGGTTTTGGTGCCTGATACAATGGTGAAGTCCATTTTGACTCAACAGGAGTTTGGTACAAAGAGGGGTAATTAGATTGCCAAGATTTAGGAGTTTAATCTAGACATCAAACCTACCAAATTTGTGTGGGGAAAGGGTCTTCATCAGTTGATTACTGACAATATTCTCAAAGAAGTAGAAAATGAAGAAATAGAGATCGAAGATGTGCTTACGATTCTCGTTGTTGCCACTATTGATGAGTGGTATTTTGACATTGCCTATTTTCTGACCTATGGTGAGTGTCCCACTCATTTGTCCTACAAGGAAAAATAGAATGTTAAACTAAAAGTTGCTAGCTATGTTTTGTGGAATAATGGTTTGTATAAAAGAAGCCTGGATGGGGTATTTCTTTGTTGCGTCGATAAGGTGAAACAAGATAAAATTTTAGAGTCTTTCCACAATTTGGCCTATGGAGGACATTTTTGTGCACCAGTGATAGTGCATAAAATTCTACGAGCAAGGTATCATTGGCCTATGCTATTTCAAGATGCTTACAAATGGGTGTGTAGATGTGAATTGTGTCAGCAGGTCATCAAAAAGCCTAAACTAGCTACATTACCCCTCAAGCCAGTAGTAATCAAAGAGCCTTTTCAATAGTGGGGTATTGATTTCATTGGCATAGTTAACCCATTTTCAAGTGCTAGACATGATTATGTCCTCATGAAAACTAATTACTTTACCAAATGGGTGGAAGCCATCCCAACCAAGCATGCTACATCGGAAGTGGTGTGTAATTTTCTTAAGAAAAATATTATCTCCCAATTTAGGGTTTTACTTAAAATTGTAATAGATAATGCAACCTATTTCTCTTCACATGAAATTACTTAGTTCTAATTTTATTATGGAATTACCCTATCCCATATGTTAGATTATTTTCCACAAGGGAATGGCCAAGCAAAATCGAGCAATAAGAACTTGGTTACTATTATCAATAAATTGGTAGATGACAAACAAAAAACTTGGCACAAAGCATTGTTTGATGCTTTATGGGTAGATAGGATTACACCCAAGAGGGCCATAGGCATGTCACCATTCCAACTTCTATATGGCTTGAATGCAGAGATACCTATCACTCTAGAACTACTAGTGCTCAAGTTAGCCAAAGCAATCAAAGATTTAACCTTCAAAAATTCAATTGATAAAAGGATCATGTGTCTAACTGAATTGAATGATCAGTGAACCATGGTGGTGGACCGGATTACTATGCATTAGAATCAGGTGAAGAAACTTTTTGACAAAAGGGCTAAGGTTCATAATTTTCAAATTGAAGATCAAGTCTTATTGTGGGAGAAGAGGAGAGAACCAAAGGGAATGCATGTCAAATTTGATTCTTTATGGAGAGGTCTGTTCACCATTCCACAACTTTGTGGTGAGAACAGTTTCCTACTGGAGTATCAAGATGGAGCACCATTTTCACTGCCCCACAGTTGGCAACACCTGAAACATTTCAATCCTTGAAGTTTGGATGGATTCACTTGTAAATTTATATAGAGTTGATGTTTTGTTTGTTTTCTTTCATTTTTAGCATGACTCCGTAGCCCAATGGCTTGGATGAAGGCACTTAGAGACTGGTTTCTACTCTCGTCGATTGGTTCGATCAATGAAAGTTCCCCAACAAGATCCAATAGTTGTTTCCAAAATTAGCTACGCTCATTTTTGAAACAACCCCTACGAAACTTATCCATTTCACTTTTTTCTCTCTAAGTTCATTTTTTGAGAAAAGTTTTTCTTGTTCTCATGTTTTCTCAACTGGCATCATTTGAGGTTCATAACATCTCTTTATTATGTTTTCCCCACAACGTAAAATTCATTATAGTCTCGATGCGACCAATGAACTAATTTCCCTTTTCTCAGAGTTTGTCTTTTTCTTGTTTTTTCATGCAAAGGTGGCATTTTTCACCGCCTTTACATCTGAAATGTAGAAGCAAAAAATGTTGTCACCCTTGCATTGTTCTCCTTCCCATGTAGGAGTGGCAAATTTTGTCGCCCTGTATATCTTTTAAATTTTAGTGTAAGAGCGGTGATTTTTGTCGCCCTTACACTGCCTCATTTTTCATGCACAACATTTATGGCCATGTGTGTCAAGTGGTTGGGGGTGATTTTCACCCCATTTAATCTCTTTTTTGTTTCTTTTTGATTCATTTCTTCCAATCCTCCTCTTGCCCTCTACCTCTAGATGATCCAGCAAGTGGGAAGAAGTGTGTTTTATCAAATTCGAGTTCTCGTCGTGCGTTATTTTCTAGGTAGGTCTTTATTTTTACATTTTATTTCATGTTCTTTCCTCTTTTTAGTTTTTATCTTTAACTTTTGTTAGGTTTTTATTTTTTTCTATTTTCCTCTTCCCTTCCACCTGGTTGAGATGCTTTCTCCTTCTGTCGTGTTTCTTTCCTCTCCTTCCCTTCCTCTCCATTCGGCTTTTCTTGTTTTTTTCTTAGTGTTAGGGTGGTGGTTTTCACTGCCCTCCCTTTTCCTAAAAATCTTCCTACACATGTAAGGGTGGTAAATTTTATCGCCCTAACACTTCTCTTGCACCAGTGGTGAATTTTGCCATCGATACAATTTGATCTGACTACGATGTAAGGGTGGCAAATTTCACTATCGTTACACCCTTTTCTTTCATAAGCACAAGGGTGGAAAAATTTGCTACCCTTACACAATCTATTTCCCTAAATGCATAGGCAACAAACTTTTCTTCTGATACATTTTTTAATATCTTAGCATGCATAGGTGGTGAATTTTGTTGCCTATGCATACAGACCCATCCCACATGCCAGGGTAGCCAATTTTTCCACCCCTGCATCCTCTTTCTCCATTTTTCTCTAACTCTAGAGAATTTTCATTCCTTCCTTTTTTTGTGCCTCCTCCCTATTTTCCTCTCACTTTCCAATCCACTCGCACCTTGGCCCTATCAAGTGCCCTTCCTTGGTCATGATCACCCGACATGCAATTTCCCTAAATTGCCAATTTTTTTCCAAATTACACGATCATGATTCTTATCACAGTTTCCCCTAATGATCCTCCTTCATCGACGTGCTCTCAACAAAGGCTCATCTCAATGACTAAAGCTTCTCTAAAGAAGTTAAAGGCCATGAATTACCAATATCAAGGTGTTTTCACAATCACCTCGATCACTTCGAATGTCGATGACATTAGAGACACAGAGATCAACCACATGGATATAGCTGAGTTCATGGAGAGAACCAAGGTGACAAACCTGAGCTCAGAGATGAATAAATAATTGAAAGTAACATCCATCTAGTCTCTTCTTTCCCTGTAGTGGCACATCACATAGAGTTCATCCTCTAATGCACCTAGTTCTATAACAAAGAGACCAGGATAGTGTAAGATGAGTGGTAACATGATAATTCGACTAGACCCCAAATTTATCAATAAAGTCTTCATGTGCCCTCCTACTACTGAAGTGTTTAAAATTGACTTCATTGAGGCATATAAAGAATATGAAAAAGATCCTGAGAAGGCGAAAAAGGTGATGAACAATAGATGGCTCAAGACTCCCAAAGCCAACTTATTTAGATGGCCACAAAATTTTTTGAGAATTGATTTTATAGAAAAAGTTGGTGACTTAATTACTCTTCTTAGTAGAGTATGAGGTCTACCATCTTCTTCCCAATTCCATAAATGGATGTATCCCTTTATTAAGATAATTCTACAAGGGAAACAAGTCATCTTCTAGGTGAGTAGATCAACAACGCTCTTTATGAGTAATTGACAAAGGTGTCTACCACTTCAAAGTTCTATATGACTTCATACTTAGTATACATCATGGTTTTAATGCAAACCTTTCTAAGTTTGACAATAGAAGGAGATAGAAGAACCACCCCTGTTTATTCATATTACCCTTAGTTAACACTAAAAGGATCAATCTGTCACTTTAGGAGGGTAAATGATGCCTTCTTTGTGGTATTTTTATGCTTTTTCAATCCTCAGCTAGAATAGAATAGAGTATCATATGAAGCCTAGATGGTCATCAATGATTTTGGCTGCATGTTTTTACAATTCCCCTCCTTTTGCTATCTACAGGTTGGCTTTTTCCAAGGCTATCCCTACATGCTCCCCATATTTCTTTCTATCAAATTAGTCCTAATGGAGCTGTGTAGATAAATTATTGTCATACACACTAATCAAATGGAACTTAAGAAGCCAAGTTTCATGTTCCCAATAGAAATTGATAGATACTCAATTTTGACTGCCACCAAAGTGAGGGTAATGGAGACAAAAATGTGACTGGTCACCATGAAGCAGTTCAAAAGAAGACCCAATTTTGACTACAAGGGTGTCAAAGATATGATCAGAAGAAAGATTCAATTTCATGAGCCCATGATTGAAGACATCTAGATAGACTTGAGAAAAGTGGAAGAGATCAGAAGAATGGACTATAGTAGACTATCTCTAGAGTAGATTAAATATCTAGGGCTTGTATATATCCCCCCTAATTTGGTTGATGATAAAAATATAATTAACAATAGATACTTGGCTGAAAAAGTCACTAACTCTCCTCTTCCTCTAATTCAGTGGTCCCAAAAGGAGTTGACTTCTTTAAGAATGAGATTCAAACCAATATTGGCTAACACCAATGATTGGCTAGTGACTAAAAGAATCACATTGAAGGAATTCATCACAAGATTAGAGGCTAAATTCTAAGAGGAGACAAAGAAGAGAGCAGAGAACTAGACTAAGAATAAAGGTGATGTTCCTTCTCCTTTTAGGCCTCACAAGCCTAGGATCATCTTTGTGTCAAAGAAATCAAAGGTTGCTGAGAAAGAGCCAAAATCCATAGCTATGGGTGTTGGAGGACAAAGCACTCAAGAATAGGCAGCAGAAGGGATGGAGATAGATGATAGGGCTTTGAATCAATAGGGAACCAAAACTCTATCTCCCTAAGAGGGGGCACAACCACTTGTAGGGGTTTCCTCTTCTCCACCCCAATCCCCTATGGCAACCCCTTCACCTCTTTCTCCCATCACATTCTTTTTTCCAGAGCCACCTTTCCTTCTAGATTTATTTTTGGTGACCCTCAAGGCACTTTTGGAGATGTCCTTCAATCCTTAGGGTCTATCCCTAGTCTCTCATCTCCTTCTTTCAATATCAGAGATAGTTCTACCATTGACCAGCTCGTGGATGATACATTTTCACCTATTACACTGACTACACCCGTTGCTCTCACTAGTAGTGCAGATGTTACCCCAGTAACACTAGTTGTAGGGACTGTTACTATGGTAAGTGCTTCTACTTTCCCATCTTGGTTATCAACTTTCACACCCAAAAGGAAGAAGCAAGCCATCTCTACAGATGACTTTGATTTTGGAAAAATAGTTCCAGTGAAAGCTAAGACCCCCAAGAAGCCAAGGATCCTTTCAAAAATGGTTGAGGAAAAGGGGCAAAATTTTTTGGAGATAGCCAAACCTCCACAGGATGCAACCCTAGAGGATTTTGACATGAGCAACTATTCCATTTCTCATGTTGAGTTGGGGAAAGTAACTCATGAGGTTGCAAAGAGTGACTTAAAGTCTGTAATGGATATCATGGTCCAAAAATTTGACAAGGAGAAAGAGATGAAAGATTATTACAAGGTAAAGGTAGAACAATTGATTGTGGTAGTTAGGAGATTCACTTTTGCTCCTAAAGCTGTGACCCCAGAAGCCTTTTCCATAGATGATCATATTATCTAAAAAATAGAGAAGACCTACATGAAAGGGAAATTACTTGAAGATTATATAGAAAAGATGCATACACAAGGAATTTCCTTGCTTATAGAAGTTGCTGAGAAGATAGAGAAAATGAATAAAATAAGGACAAATTTAGAAGACCTTGTCTCTCTTATTTCTAAAGATATTGCCAGTACAAATAAATATCTTAGCAAGTGGGTAGAGATGAAGGCTCTGAAGAAACACACCTTAGTGTCAATTGGCATCATTTCCAATAAATATTCTTATGTTGAAATCAAAAAATCACTGATATATAAGATCCAGGTACTTAAGGAGCTGATCAAAGATCTTGAGTCTTCTAAGGGTGCTAGTGAGAAAAGTGACACTGGCTTGTTGAACAGACTAGAGGAATTGCCTTGCAGACTCACCTCTAGAGATAATCAATTTATTTTAGTAGAGGAGATGATTCAAGAATTCAAAGGTATGATCCAAAAGGATTTTGAAGAGAATGCATTTTCAAAGACTTATGTGGATAACATTTTAGATACTCAATTAACTCTAGATAACCTAAGAACTAGGTTAAATAGTCATGCCAAAGCAATCACATCATTGAAAGATGATACAATCATAACCAAATTAATCTTCAATAATACCATTGTGCTAGATAGTATAGGAATTCAGGCATCTATCACCATGTATGATGCTCATTTGAAGAAGTCCAATGGCAAGAGTTGAATTATTCCTCCATTCTCCCTCTTTTCTTATTTCTTCTCATGTACTTTGTAATCGATTTAGGACATTTTCTCATGTACTTTTGTCATGTTAAATTACATGCACTTTTTTAATATGTAATTACATGTAAAAATCTATAAAATGTCCCAAAGTCAATGACGACTCATCTTTGACTAGGTTTTCAATATTTTAATCTTCTTCCAATTTTGAAGGTTTCTGCCTATATATAGAGGGAAACTCTTTTGTAAATTATCTCTAGATAATTGAGAGAAAAAAATCTACTAAAATTGAGACACTTCTTGAGACTTTGTGCTTAATTTGTAAATCCTATTTTGTTGAATGAATGAGAAACATGTTAATTTCAGACTTTGTGTTGAAGTAATTTGTGTTATTTAAGAAATAGTTGTTATGTTCTCTTTCCTGATAATCTCTCACCTATTCAATTTAATAAGCAAAGTGTGTGTATTAAAATTATCTAAATATGTTTATAAAGGATAAAAGAAAGACTTTGAGCTACTTTTATCTTGGTGACCCTTTTATCCATTGTAGTGTTAGGTGAAGACTTTGGGCTTTGCTTCACTATACTGTTATGTGTGCTCTGAATCAGTGAGGGATGCAACAAGAGAATTTGTGCTTCCATGAGTTTCTTTGTGGATCTAGTTACTACCTCAGGAGATTTTCTTCTATGCACTAAATACCATTTCTGAAAGAAGCGGAATGCTTTCAGCCATCGACTGGGACCTCCTTCTCTTGTTCCTTGAACATCATCTCTAAAACAAGAGAGATGGATGCTATTGTACTAACCTGAGTATTATTTTATATTTATTTATATACATATATATCATATAAGTGATTCATAGGGAACCTCCCCTTGATGAGAGGAGAGATCTATCTCATTAAGATGTGGTAAACCTACGCTTTTTGTAGCATAAATCTCCTTGTACTATGATTTATATACCCATTTTGTCATCAGTTAGTTGATGACAAAATATTCAACCAATAGGTCACAACATATTTCATGATTTGAGAAAATACAATAAAGGGATATAAGCATTAACCCAATAACTATGTACCTCTACATAATCGAGAAAAAGCAGTAAAGGGACATAATTGGTAGGTTGTATTAATGATCTATTTTTTGAAGGAGTTTGTTGTATTTTCATATGATGATCTAGATTCTTACTTTGCATTGTCTATTTTAAAATTGAAATTTTTTATGTTATTTACCCTTTTATTTTGACTTAATCTTCAACAATATTGCAACAAAAAAACTATATGTAAATTGGTTGACTTAACCTACCCCTTAAGGAGTTGTAGCTACATATTTTATATGATTAGAATAAGGGTCAATGTAGAATTATTATGAATGTGATTTTAATCCCAGCCCAATTTATAATAAGGTATGTTCCTCATCTCCTAGATAATCAAATGAAAATTTATACTCCTCACTAAACATTATTTTGATATATGACCTTGGTAACAAATGGATGAAGGTATTATTAGATTAATGTGAAAACTCCTTAATAATATATGAATACCTCTTCATAATAATTAATAAAATATTAATGAGATACTTTTATTATAATATATTGTAGTATCAAAATATATAATGAAATAGATAATAGTACACTTACTTATAGTATGACCTTAGATTCTCTTACAATTTTCTAAAACATTATTTCAAGGTCTTTCCTAGGTCATAGTAATCCCATAGGATTGTCCCCTTAGTTAGTGGGCCATTTGTACCTTAATTTGTTCCTTTTACTATATTTTAAGGTAAGAATGGACTACTAACTAATGGTAAATTCTTATGAGCATACTATGACCTAAGAAAAGACCTTGAAATAATGTTCTATAAAATTTTAAGAGAATCTAGGGTCATACAAAGGGAAATCAATAATTGATATGTAGGTTTTTTTAAAAATGGATTGAATGGATATATTATCATTATAAAAAGGTGAAAAAAAATCATTTTATTAGTAAGACCAAAGTTAGGGAATGATGATGCAAGGATCATTACAAACATAAAGTGTAAAAAAATCCATATGTGGACACATATACCAATCATAACAAAAAATGGAAAAATCCCTACATAAAATAATTTATCTTGTAAAAAAAATTAGATATTTACATCACGTAATGCAAACCTAAACTTAAGAATAGAAAACAAAACATGTAAAAAAATTATAATGATGAAAGTATATCAAATATAAAATATCATAAATTCTAAAATTTAGCATTCATAATACCTTATAAATTTTTTAAATTTAAGAATCAATTTATGAATGCAACTCTGAGAAGTAGCTAAACTATCTATGTAGCAAAAAAAAATGTATAAATTGTGTAGATAATTGAAATGAAAGTCATTTTTTATATAATATAATAGAAAATAAATGTTTAATCTATGTACACAACATGTTAATTATATAATAATATGTTACAATTACTTATGTATAAATGAATAGGTATCTACATTCACAATTTGCATCATGAAATCTTAAATCAATACAACCAAATAAAACATGGACATTTTAATTGTAAATTTCAATGCTAATAGAATAAACTATCTACCAGTCTTCAAAACATTCATTCATTTCAACTTAGCAGTTATGAGCCATTCATAGAAGTACATAGGTCTTCATAAGCATAAGCAACCATACAAGATCATGAAATAAGATAACACATCATATATGTGGGAAAACCTCAAGAGGAAGAAAAAACACTAATATTTTAAAATGAGATATAGTCATATAAGACAAAAACCAATATTTAGTGAGTCACCAACTTCACATGGAGCACCAACCCCAACTAACTAACCACCAACTCAGTTAGGCTTTAGTAAGCACCCACTTGCAAGGAGGGACCAACCCCCTAGATGAATCAATACCAACCCCTCCACCTAAAAAACTTGATCACCTTCATAATACTATGTTTCTCAACCAACAGACAATGACCACTTCTTTATCTCTTCACATTATTATCCCTCTCAAATTACCTTTTAGGCCTCTTCGCTCATCTAGGTCTCTTCAAGAATGATTAGGTCATATGACCTTGATCTTCATACTCAAAATTTATTTTAGATATTCATGACTATCTATATACACTCATATTATGGTCTGAATGACCTCATTATACTCCTCAATGTGCTCTTTCATTCGCTTATTCACCTAATTGTCTAACTCACTCAATTAGGCCTAATTAGTCTTGCTCTTATACATGTCACTTGTTGTCACACACCTTGGTTAGAAATACACACATTAACACTTGGATTAAATTTAAAATAGGTCTTATAACATGTTTTAAAAATAAATCAAAAAATACATTAGTTTAGTCATAACTTAATAGACTAAATCCTCTTTTAGGCCTTAAGGAGACCTAATTCAATTAGGCCTACTTTGGCAACATGTTACCTCATGACCCATTGAACCAAAATAAACTTCATTGACAAACAATATCATTTAATAAATAAATAAAAAATACCTTATATAATTTTAATTTTATTCCAAAACACTTTTTAGGTCCAAACACCACTTGAACCCCTTCTCAAAACACTGTTCACAATAGGCATTCATACACACAAATTTTTTTTATTGAACAACTAAAGCATAAACACAAATTTTACAAATAAACATAACAATAAATCACATATTAAAAAACCTTATGACCTTAGGGTTATCATGAACTTAATTAAATAATTCAACTCAGGGTATATAGGTTCAAACTCTTCTCTGCAAAAATCTCACTTTAAACTCTAAACTAGCCTCAAAACATAATCATGGAAACTTTAAATTATGACACATAAAAGAACAAAATAAAGTAATTTGAATGCATGAATATTATCCTAAAACATCATAGGAAAAAACTAAAATAAAAATATCATAATCTATAATGAAAACTATTGGTCTTACAGACTAATTTGTTGACCTTCTCTCTCACAGACCTCACTCAACCAGACAAGCCATTTTGGCTTCAACATTTTCAATACTTTCACTAACTACCAAACCTTATAAAAATAATTAATAAGAAATAAAATTCACAAAATACATATCCATGCATTTAGATCCATCACTCTTTCATGATATCATATCAAAATCCACCGTTTCATACTACCTGGGTTTTATAATATTTTTCTTCATTAGGCCTACTAGCGACTAGCCAACTTGGTTCACTAAATTTGAACACTTAAGGGATATAAATTTCCATAAAAATTCATGGACACAAACTAAAAGTCTCAAAAATTTTCCTCCATCCATTTAGCAACTTTGACTTCGTCAACTCTGATGGCTATAACAAGTCTCTGAGAAATAAGACCATTCATGTAGGGTCCACTCACTCAACTAAAGACTCAATCACATATCAAGATGACTAGAAAAGTTTAATAAAAATCCAATCAGTAAAATAGTAATACCAATCCATTCTAAGAACTTTAGAATAGATTCTTTCATATTGAGTCACTATTAGGGTTCTTTAAGGGTTTCAACCATCTTCCACTATTAGTAATTATTCATAAATCTTAGACCCTCATTCTAAAAAATAATTCCTAAAATTTTGAGCTAAGACCCCTCCCCATATAAAATGAATATATTATGTCCTTATTCATATGCTACACATGCAAGTGAACACTTAAAAAACCTTCTTGGGTAGACAACTCTTCATCCTATTCACTTGAGAGATCTTAAAACACTTTTTAAAGCCTAAACCTTCAAACTTTAACCTTATAATTGGTCAAAACACCTAGGAAAATCTATCACACAATTTACAATGTTCACATGTTCTTCCTATCTTAAAATCTAAATCTCATACCTCATTTGGCCACCATATCTCTCTTTGCTCTTTAGACCTTGACCTGCAAACCACATTAGGCCTTGAAACTAACCTTCATTCCTCTTTCCATGTGCTTTCCACCTCAATATAAAGCTAAATCAACCTCTCTCATGATCAAACACTACTTTTCATCCTTCATAGGCCTTGGCATTACCTCATGACACCTCAATAGGTTGGGTAGGATTTATAACTAGTCTAGTTACAAACTTCAACTTGAGGTCTTACCCCTGTAGGCTCACTTTTAAACTCTCTTGAGTGATCTAATACCTCATATTAATGATTAAGAAATATTATACAACCTCTTATTCCTTTATTCATCCATTTTACTAGGATACAATGCTCAAACCACTTTAATAAATATTCTCACATGCCTGAGACCACTCCTATCACCAAGCAACCAAGCCCATGCTTTCACAAAATTCTCTTCATGACATGACTATGTCATGACAAGACTTATTAATAAATTGATACTTGACATAATAATATACTTCTTAATCACTTATCTCATCACAAAAAAACTAAACCTTCTATTGCAACACTCTCTTTAATGAACTCATATAAACCTTATCACAACACTCTTCTTTGCTAAGAACTTAAAAACTAACCTTGATCATTATACAATAGAGTAGCATCAATCTTGGTCATATTTAACTAGTGTAACATCAAAATTGACACAAACCTTCCATTAACAAAGAAAACACTGAGCAACAACCTTAACCATTGATCACCTTTGATAACCTCATGTTGATACCTAAACTATCTTCGCTTACCTAGACATCAACCTTCACTCATGTATACCTCAAAGACCACTCACCATGCATATTCAAAAGATGCATCTTGACATCAATGACAACACACTTTGACATTAATTGCATCAAATTGACATTAATGACAACACTATGACAAAAAATACTAATTAGATTGATCACTTTTATAAACTTAGCAATTTGACCTTGTATAAGTACTAGTCAAATGATCATCTCACCTTGTGGTTGGCCACAATATTTTACCATCAAGGATGGACATAAAAATAGTCTAAATATATCATATATCTATTGATATAAAACAAATCAGTCTCATATTGGTTGGCCATAACTCATTAGACCCTTATTACTCTATTAGGTCTAATGGAGACCTAATTATATTAGCTCTGGCTATTCTCTATTATCCATGTTCTTCTTGAGAATTTTGATCTCCTCAAATTTTCATTATCCATTCACACACTATGAAAATAATCTCTTATAATATTATTTTATCTCCATAATCCATATCTAATCCATCTACATCATGCCAACCATTCTTTTATTAGTTCACTACTCATTAGATATGTAAAACACCTAGTTCACTATCTGCCAGACTTCTATCTTACTTGATCACCTTCACCTAAAACAACTAGGGCATACCAAGAATATATACATTTGATACATGACCAAAGGTCATCTTCAAATGCCTATATAAATCACACTCAATGCTTATGAGTATAAAACATATCTATATTAAATTTTTATCTACCATGTCTATTAGGTTTGTTTGCAATCAAAGATATTGTTCCAAGGGAATAATCTAGTCCTCCATGCTAGAGAAAAGATCATTCATGTAATTTCCATATGTAATATTAGATGCTCTTCTTGAATCAATATATATTCTTCATGTTTCTCAAGCCACCATGGCACAAACCTGATCATGACATCTTCCTTGCATCATTTTGTTAACTAGGTATGTGATTACATGCTTCACTATGATAGACCTCTATCATAACTTGTCTTCTTTATGATATTGAAAATAAGAATATAAAACATGTTCCTTGGTCCTCTATGACATTAAAATCATCTTTATGCACATATAAAAGTCAAATATTCATGATAATACCCCATTAAACAACTCTGAAAGTAACCTTGCTAGCCAATGTCAAAGACTTTCATGACACAATAAACTTTCATGATGTTTTTATTGAACAAAAATACACTTTAAGATCTAGATAAATGGGTGAAATATAACTAAACACATCATAAAACATTCAAAACATCATTTCCAAGGCTTTAGACCAATTCTAATCTCATTTCTTTCTACTCAAGTCTCTGCAACTTTTCACAGTCTACAAATTTTGAATTTGACATGCATTTATTGTAATTGTATGGATAGTCAAGAACTCTTTCCACTTGGATGATTTTATTTATGTTGTCTAGTTCATCTTTTATTTTTACACCAAAATATTTTAATCAATATCATAGCTTCTATTCAATTTCCTATGCTCTCAGATTCCTTAGAAGACTGGTTCTTATTCAAATTTAATGGTCATATTTTTGAATTATAATGCATATTTCCCAAGGGTTAAACTTGATGGTTTCTGGTACGTCTCTTGTCTACAAACCAACTTTAATGGCATATAGGTTAATCTAGAATACTCCTCATGAAACCCAATTTCTATGACAACTTCTTGGGACATCTGACATCATCTCCATGTAACTCTTTGACCTAATTTGACTTTTTAGATGCATTTAATAAAATCATAAACTTGATGGTCTAGGAGGATATGCATGATGTTCAATGAGGGTATGGTTTCTCTAAGATTATTATATGCATTTTTATTTCTCTAAATGGTAATTGAAATCTATATACCCTCACTAAAGTATCTATGGGACCCTCAAAACATCCTCTTACCCATAAATGACCTACACCAATTATATATGCCTCCAAATCATCATGTACATTTGATATTATGATGTTTATAATTACTCTGGATCTAGATGACTGATCAACACATCTCTATAATCATATTACTATCCTTTTCATAGCAACCTCAATTCGTTATACCATAGAGTTATATGATCTGCTCTTGATGTTCCAAATCAAGGCTCTCCATCTTTCTATATCATGATCTATGACTTTTTTCACATAACCCTGAAACACACCTCCATGATGCTTCTATTGAGTGGTGATTGCCTATATAACATCTAAAAGAGATATATTACTTCACAAAGCTCTAAAACAATGTGAAATCAATAGATTCCCAGATCTCTACTCATTTCTTAACAAACATGCAATCATGAGGCTGCTAGTCTTTCTTTAGGATTCTCTTAGTCATGATTGGCACCTCTAGCTTGATTTCTACATCATCCTTATTCTTCTTTATCTAATTTTATACTAAAAAATATTGACATTCTACCCTGGTAATTAGTTCACCTTAATCCATAGGATAATCATGACTAGTTCTCACCTTCTTTGGTCTCTATATCATGATTTGTCTCTTAAGAGCTTCCAACATCTTATTATGACTTGAGAACTTACTCAATCTGATCTTAAAAAATATTTAAATATGAATAACACATTAACACTCATAAAAAATAACCTTACTCTTGTTAGACATACCTCTTGATTGATGTGGTATGTGATCTCTTCTTTTCCAATTGCTTTCTTTACCATAGTGTCATGAAAACTCATTCTTGGGTGGCATCCTTATATAGTCCTTTGCTTTATGTCTAAATTGATAACAAGCAAAACAATGACCATGGGAGAAATTAGAATACCTTATCACATCAAGCTATCTGATTGGTCTTCTGATATTGCTTCTTATATTATAATTCTTCTTGACTTGATCTATCTTCTCATGACCTTTCTCAAACATGCTCATCTTGTCTATGAGCTACTCATGCTCAACCTTCAAGGAACCTAGCTCAGACTTAAATTGATCATACTCAACTTCCTTTACTCTCAAACTTGTATTTAACCTCTAACTAATTCTTGAGATCCTTGATGGTGTTTTAATCCATTTTGGCTTCTTTGGTCATGTCACTCTTTAGGATACATATCTAATCTTTAAGAGCCTTGAACACATATCTCAACTCGTAACTCTCTTTCCTTAATTGCTTAGCCATCTTGTGCTTCTAGGATCACATTTTATATGTTAGTCTTGTTCCAAAGGACCTTGCTTTGATAATAATTATTGGTAGCACAATGACTGAGTGGGGGTGAATCGTGTTGATACTCAACTACCCCTATTCCTAGAATGGGGACCCTTCTTCCTTAAATTTAAAAAATTCCTAAAATGCCAAGCTTGATAAGACATTTTGTTGCATAAAGAGAATTTATTTAATACTTCCTATCAATTTATAGTTAATCATTCATATTACAATAACTATTGATGCTTATAAATATTTGAATTATTAAAAATATTTATCAATCTTCACCCAATGAAGAATTATTAACCATGTGTGATTTAAAAATATCCAGACATGCCTTCAACAAGGAGGTTCTACCTAGTTATCCAATCAGCATGAGAGCCACAAGCCTCATCAAGTCCTAATGAACTAAACTTATATTTCATCTAAAGCACTTACTTGAAATAATTCCTTTAAACATATTTTAATTTTCTTATAATGGGTATTTAAAATTTTTAGAAGTCTAACTTAACTTCTCTCTTGACCTCACAAGATGTCAAAGTTAAAGTAACAATTTGTGATGCTTCAAAATATGTCAAATTAAAGACAATAACCTAAAGAGGACAAGTGTCTACCTCACTAGGCCTCATGATACCCTAACAATCCATCACCTTGCACATGACACTTGAAATAAATCTACAAAGCTCATGAGATACATGGATTCATCTAGAGATCTCATAAATAAGTTAGCCATTATAATTCAAATCCAAAATCTATGTGTCAAGATCTTAACTCCTCTAATCAAACCCATTCAATCTATGTTGACACACATCTTGAATGCATCCTACCATACTGAAGAATCCCATGAGATGTCATCATGTATCTTCACAATAACTAATCAAACCTAAAAAGTATTTTAAAATGGTGTATGTCCCCTTCAAATTCATTTGAGACTGATGCATGTCTACACCATGTTGAATTTAATCCAAAGATTATGAGATAACAAGGCAAACACATGGATATACCCAAGCCATCGAATCAAGACTCAATGGTATACAACTATCCAAATCCCTTTTTAAGAATGACAAGTGGCAAGAGAATGAAGAGAAGCCCACCAAAGTGATGTGTGTCCCCTTTGAACCCATGTGATGATGCCACATGTCATGCCCACATTGCTTCTATCTAAATATCCACTAGAACACTTCCAAAGTCCCATCAAAGTGAGACATGTCCCAATTAGACCCATGAGATGATGTTACGTGTCATCCTTGTGAAGATGTAATCTAAGATTTATAAGATTGCCTCTAAGAGAGACATGTAAATGCACCTAAGCCACATGATTAACACAAATTTATTTATAACTATCCAAATAGCTTCCAAAGGTAACCCTTAGTAAAAAAAGCCTCGATTTCCCATACGAGAGCCACTTGGTGAAGAAGAAGCTATAATTACCTTCAAGAGTGACATGTGGTACTCTTGCAACTAACCAAAATTAGAGGTCCCCAGCTAAGAGATTTCCATGAATCAAAAGATGCCACATGGTAGGATATAAATGACTCATCACACTAAGCTACATTTCAATATCCCATAAGACAATTAGAAGGTTCCACATGTCCAGATTTGAATCTACTAAGGAACTTAGTCATCTTTAGGCCCCACAAGTGCCTAGATGATTTGAGGTTGCATGCCACATGTCCTAAGATGGAAATATTTATATTTAAAGCTAAAATTTATTATAAATCAAATTAAAATCAGTGCTAAATTTGAATTCTAAATAAATTAAATGCTAAAAGTAATAGTTTGAAAATATGTAAAGGTGATGAGCTCACCATTAATATGACATGAATCAGAATCACCATCAAACATTGCATTAATCAAATTAATATTAAAAAGTCTAATCAACTCAACTATTTATACCTATATTTTCATTTGAAGCCATACACATTTTCTCTCCCTCTCTCTTATTTTTGCCTTCAAATTTCAATGAAGCTCAAGTTATTTACAGACTAGACCTTGTTTGCCATTGTTGGATCTTGATAGTTACAAAGAAGAATAAGAGGATGTTGGTTGCTTCCCTAAACATTGAAAAATGGAATAGGTAGGACTCTCCACTCTAGGTAAGGGAATTACATTTGGGAATGATGATTTTATTTCCTAATATGGTAATTCAGTTATGTTCAAAGACACATAGTTTATCCCTAATGCCATAAACTTGGGGGGCATGCATTAGAGTAGTGTCTATTACAATGTTGAAGTAGCTAGGGATATTGATGATTCTGAAACATGCCCCATATTATTCAACTCACTTTATACATTCTTGTAATCCAAGCTATAGGCCTTCACAAAGCCATAAAAAATCTAGAGTTCATGCATTGTGTAGACCTAGTATATAGAATCTTCAAGAAGATGAGATGTAAGGATAGGTTTCTTAAATATATGAACCAAGGGATCCCAATTGATTTCATCATAGGGCCAAATTTTTAAAAATACTATGACCTACCTCTAACACAACTTGACTATAACTAGAGAATCATTGACAACTGGTATGAGGCCCAGAAACTAGAGACAGTCTTGGCATCATGAATAACTGACCTAATGGGGGTTGTCTTCATGGATGAACTAGAAAACATACATATCCACCAATTTAGGAAGGGAGTCATCATTGTCTTTGCTCTCCTTAATATATTATTTGGTAATGCATAAATAAACTATGTGGTTATAAAAACTATCTTAATGTTACAAATGATCTTGGAAGATTAATAAATCTCATCACTTGGGGACATTATTAGTAATAACTTGGTATTTGATATGCATGACACTTGCCAAAATGGGGATCCATTCTACATGATAAGCTATTTGTTGGATGCTATATGTGCAATTGCATAATTAGGACTAAACACATGGTCTCCTGCTCAAGATGAAGTTATGCCCTAATTATTTTATACATTGCACATCCACCAATTTAGGCACACTATCAAGGTAATTATAGAAGACTTATACCCACCTATTTATAAGGCCATCACTGAATGTGAAATTCCAAGAGTTCACTTAGAAGTTAGATAGATGCTAAGATAAATGGGAAAATTTTGGCTCTACCCTGATTGCATAGTCATCTAAGTGGAAGGGGTGATGGTAGAACCCTTTAGACTACTGAGATATGTGTTAATGAATTTGGTAAAGGAGGAGATGACCTATCAACTAATCCATAGAGTTGATATCATATTTAAGAGAAAAATAAGATAGTCTCCCACAAGACTCCTTACAAGTTGGGGAGAACTAAGATAATGAAATGGTAAGACATTATAGTAGCTTCAAGGCATAGGGACTCATACCTATTAATTAAGGATGGTTTCAAGGCATGGAACCCCAACAATGTCATTGCCAAACACCATCTTAATTTCTAAAAGGATGTGTAATTGGAATATAAGAAATAGTAAAAGGTGCATGAATGTATATAACTAGATGCCATGAAAATTAAAGTAGTCCTCAAGAATGTTGTGATGAAAAACATAGAGCTTGAAATGAGGCTTGATTGGGAAAATAAGGAGGACATAGTAAAGTCTGAGCTCTCACGAACTCATGGGAGCATGTTTGATAGAGAATATGAGGTTAAATAAGAGGAAGAGTAGATGATAGTGTTATTATCATTAGGAATATACCCTGGAAACCTCCATTGCAAGCCACTCCAAGTGCACAAGACATGCCTTTGAGCTCTAAGTAAGGAGAAGTTGTAGCCATCGTGACCTTTCCTAAGGGCATACATTTGTATCTACATCTACTATGGGAGTTACCATGGAGAGTTTGAGTTAGCCTAATCCTAAGGTTATTGATATTGAGGAACTAAAATAAGGTATTGAGCTTTCAATGGAGGAGTTGCAAGTACTATTAGGGAGAAATATAAAAAAGGTATACAAGAGGAAGAAGTTTCGCAAGGCTATTATGAGGTGGGTAGTTTGTCCTCCCTTAACCTCTCAAGAAAGTGCTCCCACAAGATCACTTTAGGATACCATTGGTGTAAGTAGTCTCTTTCTACATTCCTTCCCAGTTTTTAGTACATTTACAACTATTCCTATTTGTATTATTGATCCCACTCCCATGTTTACATCCCCTACTATTACTTCCTCTGGGGGAACCATTCCCCACTTCATATCCCATGCCACTACCAAATTTCCACGTCTATCAATCTCCCAAAACACTAGTTCTAGTTAATATATGGGTTCTAATACTTCTTAGGCTACCACAATAAGTGCATCACTTGACTTTGGCTCCCCTACATCCATTAAGCCATTGAGACCCATTTTAAAACCATTCACCTGGCAAATGCCACTTAACCTCACCACAGATGCTAAGGTGAATATTCCTTCAAAACTCCATTTTTTACTAACATGGGCCCTACCAAATATTTATTTTACCCACTTGGAAAATTGGACCCAACCAACTTATACATTCTTTCCATAGGCTTGGCCTCTTCTTCTACCCAAGCACTTCCATTATAATAACCTCTAACATAACCAACATCCACTACCAACCAAAATTAGGTTAAAGACATGATATAGGTAGTAAGGTATGAGAATCCTTAGGTATTATTATATGCAACCCAATTTATATTAAGGTTTTATGCTGACATAGGAACCATGAAGAGATTGGCTCAAAGATAAGCGGAGCAGCCACAATCAAGCTCAGTTATGATCCATAAGAGTGAAGAGTTCTTCTTCACCTTGAATAGAAAGGGGAAGGTCAAAACTAGAGAGGTTCAATTGTATGTATAAGACCCTATATCCTTGGTTAAATCCCAAGAAAAATCTAATACTACCTTGATGAATGGGATGCAACAAGAGTTGAAGAGGTTGAAGGAGCAAGCACTGCTAATATTACCAGATGGAACTGTAATTTCAATATTAAATGTTATGATCAATGTTTTAAACCTATATAAAGTGATGAAGAAGAGGAAGGAGGATTGGATAAATAAATATAAGGTTGTCATGAAACTTGACTAAAATCTTACACTCTATGATGCCAAGTTGGCAAACTTGGCTAGAGTGGCAAGAAGTAATAAATTGTCTGACCTCAAAGTTTTTCCAATTGAAGATATTATTCCTACACAGACCATCCTAATGAATAGGAAAAGGATTTTGAAGGGATGGATAGACTACATTAAGGATGAAAACACATAATTTGAGAAAATTTAATTCAAGATAGCCTTGTTGCTGAAGGATTTCATGATCACTAAGGTGACCAAGCCTGATGGCTCCTTTATAAATGATCAAGAATTTAGAGCATAGATGAAAGTTTTTTTATTAATTCAATTAGGATATAACAAATGTGAATATTGATATAGAGGTGATAAATATTATATAATTTGTTAATCAAAGGCTAGGAAAGGTAGAGGTGGTTGAGGAGGCACTAAGGGCAATACTAGCAAAACATGGGAAGATCATCTAGGAAATACCTGAGTTATTTTGGACCATGATCTTGGAATTTTATTAGATTGATCAAGATTACCAAGCATGTGTAGAGGTATGGAACAAGGAGGAATTAGAGAATAAGTAGAAATAGTAGAAATAACAACATGCACCTCAGCCACCTCGAAGCCCTTAGAATATTATGTTTCATCCTGTAAATTTAAATGTATAATATTCCATTATAATGTGGCATTTTAAGCCACTTGGTTATATTTATTCACCTATTATAGGCTCACTTAATATTGTCTTAGGCATTTTTGATCTTATAAATATGGATGTATCCCTCATTTATACAACAAAAATAGTTGTTACCAAAATTAATGCAAAGAGCCAAAGAATTTGAGATTTTGTCTATAATGTTCTTTTGTGTGTGTTATATAATTTATAACTGATAGTCCCATTTGTAAAAGTTAATTTTGAAATTAAATTTAATTTAAGCATCTGTTATTTGAGCTTAATGCTAGGTTGACAAATTTAATAGTATGATTGCTCTATTCTCTTCTTGTTTACATATAAATGTGCTATGTAATTTACTATGAGTGAGAAATTTTATGCAAAGTATGCTATTATACATATGAATTTTCCTTCCTCTAGATCTTCAATTTTTTTTTTTGAATTTGAGCATTATGATAGGGTTGGTATAAGCTATTTTCATATGTTTTTTCCTTAAAAGTTAGTAGAACTAGTGCCTTCAACCATCTTAAGCACATCTTATTTTCTGCCCTAACCTACTCACTCTTGGATTCACCCATGAATCACTTTAGCTTAGTTCATGTCATAAACATCCATTTTTTTTTATATATTTTGAGAAATAATTGGAAAATATTAAGATAATTTACAAAGATTATCAAGAAACTATGTTACTACATAAACACCTGTTAACCCTATAATAGGGTATGCTTGAAAACTTTCAAAGTGGTGACCATATCTCTTTTATTTGTGTTATTCCCATCAATATTTGTATAAATTACTAAATCCCCAAGTCTTCTAGGAATTAAAATTTAGTTTCTTACTTTCCCCTTATTCCCTAGTGACATAAGGGTCACAATAAGTGAATCAATAGAAAGGGAAAAGCTAGTGCTAAAAGGAGGGCCATTATGCAATTATTTTCATAAATCTTTATAGAATTGTACTGTAATTCATTATATACATACTTAAATGTTTCAAAGTATGTATATACTATTAAAAAACACTAAGTATCTACATTATTTACATGAAAATTTTCTCTTTTGCATGTATCTTTGCATTCTTTTAAATATTTCATCAAAATTATTGTTCATTTGTGCAAATTTGGTAAAATAATCTTGATATTTTCTTAGATTGATGCAACGATAGGTGAAATACCCCATTATTTACACATATTAAAGTTTATTTTGATCATGTTTTCAAATTTGGGTATAAATTTGCTAAATAATTTGGATATTTATGAAAAGATCATCCTCCAAGACATTGTTGGTATTAAATCTAGGCATTTAAGATCTTAATTGCACTATTTCATTTGGATTTAAGTGAACATCTACATAGATTTATGTTGAACCATTCTAACATTCTTAGATTACTAAATACGACATATAAGTGCTTTGAAACATAATTTAACACTAATATTTATAGTTTTACATGCAAAGCTAACAAGTATTTATGTAGGGTTTAGGATTTTTGAGATTTCATAGTCTATATCTTCAAAGATCATGGTAAAGATACTGGATCTATAGTTTTTTTCTATAAATATTGACTAATATTTGTGATATTTAGCACTCATAATACTATATTTGAATCTCCTTTGCTCTTAGTACCCATTTTACATCCTAGAATTACCTAAGATTACGACCAAGTCTCAGTTTGAACCTAGGACCGCTTCAACATCTTTAGAGACCCATAAGAAAGCAAGATCAGACAAAGGTAGATGAAGGAAGTATAGGACTGAACCAAATTCCCCATTTAACTAGAATTTGTAACCCCTTTGTGCCAGTCATGTCATGGTTAGTTGGTTCATCCATCAACATCCCCAAACCTATGCATGATTTATTAAGAAATTTAGAGAAGTACTTGCCTTTCTTTATCCCCACCAGTAGAATAACTACCAAAGAGAATATAAAGTCCTTTAAGGCATATTTTATATTGCTTAACATGATCCATGAAGACATGGTTTATCATCTCTTTCCTTTCACATTTTGAGATGTCATATTTGATTGGTTCCTTAACCTACCTGAATATTACATCATGAGATGGAATCAATTTAATGACACATTTATTGCCCAATTTAGTAGGCTAGTTAGCTTGGGAGTTCTGTACCAATAGTTCACCACCCTAAAAAGATACCTAAAGGAACCAATTAGAGTATTCAATGCTAGGTTCAAAAATTTATACACCTTGATGTCCCTACCATATAAGCCTACAAATGAATTGGCCTTTAAAATATATAAGAATGCCTTAGATCCAATTATGGTTATCTTCTTGATGAGGGCCTTGAATAATGACACACTAACTTTAACTTATATTAAGGCCATACATATTGATTAGCAAATGCACCTATAAGGGCATCCTACCTTTCCTATACCAAACTTTAACCCAAGATGTCTTCCTTAGCATGAATCAAAATCACCTTGCATTGAACCAACTAATAGTGATCAACCAATTTCCTTTGAGCCATGTTACACCCAACCAACAACTAGGATTATTTAACAAAGCAAATGCTAGAGCATATCCTCAGAATAACACCAATCAAATAATGGTGATTGTGAACAACACAAATGTCTAAGATAGCACCCAAATCAAGAACCCAAAACCTCCAAAGGGAGATTTAGATTCAATTCAAATGAATAATCAGAAGATTGCTAATGATTTTTTAAATTTCAAAAAATATATGAGTAATACAGATGAGAGTTCTAGTAGAAATTATAATTTACAAAGGTATAATAAACCTTTCAATATGTCTAACAATAATAGTGAACCCCCTTTGATTAAATTATCTGAGATTAACATTTGTGAGATAGCCTTATTGAATTGGTGTTGAGTGCACAATACTGCTAGACATGAATAACTAGATTGTGTTGAGTTCTACCTTGCATTTGAAGCTATGTAGAGCCAAATAGAGGGATTCAACATGAATCTCATTGATCAAAACAATACTAAGAGCTCTAATAATTCTAATGATGCTTCTAAATCACCTGAATTGGTCCTCATGGTTGAGACATATGACTTCCCCAACCAATATAATAATGAACTTGAAGACAATGTTGAAGAGGTTCATGCTTTCCAGTAGTACCAGAGGAGCAACTATACCTTGAGAAGAAAATTTCAAAATCCACCTCTGATAACTTCCACTCCACCTAATAAACTAGAGACACCTCTTGATGATAGGATATATAATAATCCTCCACACCCTAAAGGTAAGGAGAGTCAACCAATAATGGAAGCTCCCTACACAACATTAAAATGTGGATATAAAATAATGGAGGACATAAATAAAATTAAAGAAAACATAACATTACATGAACCCACACAAATCATTAAATGAAATGATTTGTTGTTGAAATTACTGAATGCAAACCCTAGCTCTAACAATGCTAAATAGGCTCATGAAAATATGGTAATGTATAAGATTAAGCATGAAGTTACACCATTCATATTAATTGTTAGAATATTTGGTAATAACCTTCATAATTGCTTTCTTGATTTGGGTTCCTTAGATAACATTATGCCTCTAGGAATATGTAAAAAATTAGGGCTAAACCCAATTAAATATAAGAAGGTGTTGGTGCAGTTGGACAAGTCAAGAGTGAAGGTAATTGGAAAATTATTGAATATCCATGAACCTCAGATCTAGTAATTCATCGACATTCAAGTCATTGACATACCTAAATCATATGGATTACTTTTAAGTCATGACTAGACTAAATCCTTGAATGGATATATGTCCATAGATTGTTATCACATGTGGATACCTTGGTGTGGGATCCCTAATCATATCAAGATTAACTGGGAGCCCAAGATGAAATACATGTTTACTAAATATAATGCTAAGAATGATAAGGTAAATTACTAGTCCTCTGATTTGGGTGTCTATACTTTGGAAACCACTAATATTTTTATAGATGATAAGATGAAAAAACATAGAAAAGGTCCTTAGACATTAGATTTTTATGGTGCATGAAATAAACAAGGTTTAGGTGTTGGAATTGTTCTAATAAATCCCAAAATCAAAGAGTATCTAGCTTCTTATAGATTATAGTTTTCTTGAACTAATAATTTAGTAGAGTATAAAGTTGTTATTTTAGGTCTTAGATTTGTATTTAAACATAAGGTTAAATAACTACTAGTCTATGGTGATTCTGAGTTAGTGTTTAATTAAATTAGAGGTAGACATCAATGTAAACTTTCTTGCTTGAGAAAGTATAAATTTAGATCTTAGAATCTAATTGAGTATTTTGACTCATTCAACATTGTTTCCTTACCTAGGGAGCATAACCAGTTTGCATATACTCTAGCTGTAGAAATAACAAAATTAGTGCCTTCAAAATATTTAAATTTACAAGAATTTACCATGGAGATAATTTCATGCCCCTTCATGCCAGATAACATCAATCATTTCTAATTTTTTGATGATGATCAAAAAATAATTGAATTCATATGTAATGCTAGTGTATTTGAATCCTCCATTATAAATGAATGGGATGAAAGTTTTATAGACAATATAAAGGATAGTGAATATGGAGTTATTCAACTCAAAGAAAACTAGATCCCCAAAGGTATGATCTCTCTGGAAATAATATTTGACCTAGATAAGCAAAAGATTGAAGATAAACAAACTAAGGTGAGTGGGAAGGATTACAATCAAGTCAACTTGGGAAGTAATGAGAATGAGAAAAATGTTAACATTGGTTTAGTTTGCACCAATGAAGAGTTGAATAAAGTCACCACCTTTCTGACCAAGTTCAAAGATGTCATATGATGACCTTAATATCTATGATACTAGTGTGATCACTCATACTATCCCATTGAAGGAAGTCTACAAACCTTTTATGCAAAGACAAGGGGAAATAAATATAGAGATGGAACCACTTATTTATAAATAAGTGAAGAAATTTCTTGATGCAAGGATAATTCCCCATAAGGCACTCGACATGGGTTACCAATCTTGTGTCTATCTGAAATAAGAATGGAGAAATCAAACTTTGTGTTGATTTCAAAAACTTGAATATATCCTCAAAAAAGGACAATTATCACATGCCATCCCTAGATGAAGTCATTATATTGGTAAGTGGGTCTGGAATGATGTCATTTCTTGATGGTGTTTTAGTCTATAACCAAGTCCTAGTGAATACGAGTGACATAATGAAGACTGCCTTCACCACTAAATAGGGAATGTTCACTTACAAAGAGATGCCATTCAAACTTATCAATGTAATAGTAACTTTCTAGTGAGTGATGGACCATGCATTCCATGGATTGATAGGTAAATTCATTATTATTTACATGGATGATGTAATATTTTTTTTCTAAAAATAGGAAATATCACATGATGTATTTAAAACAAGTGTTGGAGAAGTGCAGAAGGTATGGCATTTTCCTAAACCCCAAGAAAATCATCTTTTGTGTGACTAAAGATAAAATCCTGGGACATATAATAACTCAAGAAGGTATGACCATTGACCTTGATAGGATCAATGCAATTTCAAAAGTAGAAGTTCCTAATGGCAAAAAAGAGTTAAAATTTTTCTTTGGAAAAATCAACTTTGTAAGAAAGTTTATCTCTAGTTTTGTAAAGATTGTGAGGCCATTCAATGCCATGATAAATAAATATGCTAAGATAGAGTGGATTGATGAAGCAAAGAAGGTCTTTCAATACATCAAGGATATTGTTGTTTAAGCTTTAGTTTTGATAAGCCTTGATTTCAGTAAAGATTTCTATCTATCCTCTTTTGATTCTAAACATACTATTGCGAGAAAGAAGATGATAAAGAGCACCCCATAACCTTCATGAGTAATAACTTGAATAATATGGATCTAAATTATCCTATTCTAGATAAAAAAATCTTATGCATTAGTGAAGGCTATAAAGAAATTTAGACACTACATCCTAAGAAATAAAACCTATGCCATAGTGTTTGATAATGTTATCAAATTGATGCTAGGATAGAATGAACTTGGAGAAATAAGAGGAAAGTGGATGACCAAACTTAAACAATATTACTTAGAAATAAAATTTGTTAAGTTAGTTAGGGGTTATGATTTTATTCAATTAATTGTAAATATTGATCCCCACATTGATATTTTGTAGGTCGAAGCAAATCAAGTACCTAGAGGAGATTAGTACAGGGACATTGTTTATTATTTTATGAATGAATTATGTCCCCCACACCTTAAAAGAGAACATAAAGGGGCCCTCAGGATATGATAATCCCATTTTATGATCAAAATAAGAATCCTCTATAGAAATAACTGAGGGAGTTTATCTAAGGTGTGTCTCCAAAGTTGAAGCAACTAAAACTATGGATAGTTTTCATGACAAGCTAGGAAGTGGTCATCCTTTAGGACATACCACAACACATAAGATATTAAGGGATAGATATTATTATCCAACCATATTCAAGGATGCAAATTCTCATGTGTGATCATGACATCAATGTCAAGTGTTTGATCAAAGAGAAGTAAAGGCAACCATGACTTTGTAACTAGTAATTGAAGCAATGTAATTTGAATAATAGGCCTCAAATTTGTGGGAGTTATCAATATATCTGCTTGATGGGACACAAATTTGTACATACCACCATATATTATTTCACTACATGGACCAAATAAATAGCTATTAAGAACAATATATTGATTGATGTCATCAAGTTAATTGAAGGGAATGTCATTACTTAGTTTGGGATCCCTATCTCTGATATGTGACAATGGACTAGCCTTTGCATTAGTTGAGTTCACTAAATGGGTATATGCCAATTAAATAATAATTAAGTCTACCTCAAACTAATACCCTTAAGGTAATGGAATGGATGAAACCAATAACAAAAATGTGATGAATGCAATCCATAAGTCTATAAAAAAGAAACCTAGAGAATAGTAGTCCCTACTAAAATATACTCTATGGGCAGACATAACTAGATACAAGCAGACACTCAAATCATCTACATTATTACTAGTTTATGGGTAGTAATCTATATTTCCCATCATGTTGAAGCTTCCCACCTATGAGTTCATGGTTGAGTACATGGAATATGATGAAAGAGTGTAATCTAGGATATTACACATCATCCAAATGGAGGATGCTAGAGATGAAGCATTGGAGAACTTTAGCAAGCATCAAGATGTTGTAAAGACATGGTTCAACAGGTGATCCAAAGTTAAAGCATTATGAATCTTAGACTTATTCCTACTATGGGACAAGGCCTATGAGAAAAAATAAAAACATGACAAGTTCACTCCTATATGGATTAGACCCTATCAAGTAGGATATATACTTGGTGAAAACACATTCAAACTTAAAGATTTGTAATGAAATGAATTAGCCTTGACAATCAATGTGTAATACATGAAACATTAATTATCTACTACTCTATCCCAAATTCTAGAAGGATAGTAAGATTGTTTAGAGTTAGAGTAGGTAGTAATAGAGTAGTTTGGTTTTTGTTCTATCATTTATTTTTTCTTTGCTTTCCTACTTTGTTTTCCCATTATTTCCTCTTTTGCTTTGCTTTCTTGGTGTGTGTGTGTGTGTGTGTTTTTTGTGTGTTATATCTTACTAATAAGTCCTCTAGATAAGAAATATTTCACTTAATTCATGTTAACCCAGTCTTAAAATGAGAAGAAGGGATAATTGATCCTTAACAATGGTCATCCAAAGTTTGGAAACCTCTAGCATTGTTTTAATATAAAAAAGTTGGGTGGGGTCAATTAGAAGTTGGTTTTCTCATAAAAATCCTAAGTTATGTTAAGGTTGTAATATAGCTCAAATTATTGAACATTTTCTTGAACAAGAGTTTGAATCTATGTGGACTTGCATATTGTCACTCAAATTCACTAGATAAATTACCTAGGCAGAATTTGCTACCTAAGAGTGAATAACATTCAAATTATGTCTTGACACAATCCTTACACCTGACTAACTCTAGTTCCTAACCATTTTGCTTTATGAATGTGTGTGTGTGTGTGTGTGTGTGTGTGTGTGTGTGTGTGTGTGTGTGTGTGTGTGTGTGTGTGTGTGTGTGTGTGTGTGTGTGTGTGTGTGTGTGTGTGTGTGTGTGTGTGATACACACAAAGCATTGTTTTAATTTAAAAAAGTTGGGTGGGGTTAATTAGAAGTTAGTTTTCTTATAAAAATCCTAAGTTATGTTAAGGTTGTAATATATCTCAAATGATTGAACATTTTCTTGAACAAGATTTTGAATCTATGTGGACTTGCATATTGTCACTCAATTTCACTAAATAAATTGCCTAGGTAGAATTTGCTACCTAAGAGTGAATAACATTTAGATTATGTCTTGACACAATCCTTACACCTAGCTAACTCTAGTTCCTAATCATTTTGGTTTATGAATGTGTGTGTGTGTGTGTGTGTGTGTGTGTGTGTGTGTGTGTGTGTGTGTGTGTGTGTGTGTGTGTGTGTGTGCGTGTGTGTGTGCGTGTGCACATGTGTGTGTGTGTGTGTGTGCGCACGCACGTGTGTGCACGTGCGTGCGTGCACATACACACACACATGATACACCAATGAAGTGAAATCATAAATTGCTTCATATTCTATGAATGGTGATTTAGGCAATCTCTACCAAGGATATGAACACCTAGCTGGTAGTAGATCAAGGCCTAGAGTGGAGCTAAATGTATCTCTATCAGGGATATAGATACATGGATGGAAGTAGAACAATGCCCAAGCCATCTTGAATTGAGCAAAGCATTATATAAAAACACAAAGAATGCTTAAGTCATTTCATGTCTTGATTTCTTGAAGATTGAAAGCTATCATTTTTGAACCCAATGGCAATGGTTAAATGAACCTCAAATCACACACATAGTATGATTTTCTACAAGGTTTAAATTCTATTTCCTTCTTGTGAGCTTTCATTAGTTTTGAAAATTAGTTTTGATACTGAATGAAAATCATAATGAGATGACTATTTTTTAATTCATCTTTGAACAATAAATTTGGATTCTAAAATTTTTCAATGTTTCTCCATAGAGATCTCCATTTTTTAATTCTCAACTACCCCCTATTCCCAGAATGGGGACCCTCCTTTCTTAAATTTCTAAAATGCGTAAAATGCCATGCTTGTTAAGACATTTTATTACATAGGAGAATTGACTTAATACTTCCTATCTATTTATGGTTAATCATTCATATTGAAATAACTATTGATGCATAGAAATATTTAAATTATTCTATATCTTTATCAAGATTCATCCAATGATGAATTCTAAGCATATATGCTTAAAAAATGTGCAGATAGGCCTTCACCAAGGAGGTTCTACTAGGTTTTCCAATCAGCATGAGAGCCACAAGCCTTGCCAAGTCCTACTAGACTAACCTTATATTTTATCTAAATCACTTACTTGAAAAATTTGCTTTAAACCAATTTTAATTTGTTTATGATGGGAATTTGACATTTTTAGAAGTCTAACTTAACTTCTCACTTGACCTTTCATGACATCAAAGTTAAAGTAACAATTTTTGATGATTCTTGGTACATCAAATTAAAGATGACAACCCAAAGAGGATAAGTATCTACCTCACTGGGCCTCATAATGCCCTAACAATCCATTTTCCCATGTAAGAGACTTGGAATAAATCTACGAAGCCCACAAACCATGTGGCTTCATCTGAAGAGCTTACACAAAAGTTAACTATTGGAATTAAAATCTAAAGGCTACGCATCAATATCTTAACTCCTCTAAGAAAGATCATTCAATCCAAGCTACCATGTATCCTCCATGCATCCCACCATAATGAATAGTCCCATAAGATGCCACTGTGTGTCTCCATAGCAATTAGCTAGACCTGAGAGGTCTTCTGAAATGAAATGTGTCCCCTTTAGATTCATCTGAGACCAACATGTGTCCACACCATGTCACATCTGATCCAAAGCTCATGAGATTTCACAAGGTAAACATGTGGATGCCCTCAAGCCATCTAATCAAGACTCAATGGTATATAGTTGTCCAAATCCCCTTTGAAGAATGACAAGTGGTAGGATAATGAAGAAAAGCTTACCGAACTAATGTGTGTACCCTTTGAACTTGCATGATGATGCCACATGTCATACCTACACTACTTTTATCTGAAGATCCACTAGGACACCTCTGAAGTCCCACTGAAGTGACACATGTCCCTATAGGACCCATGATATGATGCCACATGTCTTCCCTATGGAGTTTCATTCTTAGATGTATAGGATTACCTTCAAGAAAAATGTGTGGATACACCTGAGCCACATGATTAACACAAAGTTATTGAAAATTGTTTATGTTGATAATATAATGAGTTTATCAATAGTTTAACTCATACAATCATACAAAGGATATAAAAGCTGAACACCTAAAAGCACACATAATAATAATCTTCTATATCACTAACCATATAAGAAGATTACAAATATATAGGAAAGATAATTTATATATTTGGGGAGATATAATCTCCACCAATATCTCACCCAAATACCCAATCTCCTAAAATAAGCTATGTGAGTTTGTTTATTCAATAAACTCACAACAATAATAAACTATATTATTAATATGATTTGTTTTAATACAACTCATGATTAATAATATTAAAACATTAATAATGTTACACAATATATTCATAACATTCACTCCCGTATTGTTAACATTATTAATCTTAACAACTACCACTCCCCTAATATGAATAATATTTTCTTATATAGAATCCCATAGGTTTTACATGAATGAGTTATGTCTAGTACCTTCTCATTTTCTAAATGGTTTTCAAGGAGAACCACCAACACCAAAAAATGGTTTTCTAGTGGAACCATTAACCACTCAATATTTGGTTTTCAATAAGAACCACCAACTCCTTAGTATGTGGTTTTATAGTGGAACCACCAACCACTCCATAACAACATACATGTTTCCTCACTCACTTTTTACAAAGGGAAAAATATAGGAAAATATGTTCCAAACTATGAACATGAATGTTACATTTGTTCTTATTCTACCACACATGTAGAAAATAAAAAATAAAGATCACCATTACAATAAATCAATCTCATTATTGGTGATTAACAAGAGATGTTATTTATCCTCCAACCTCCTTTTGCCTCCTCCTCCATTAGTCACTACTTAGTATAGGTACTCCTTTGAAATATATATATATTTTTTGTGAAGCTAACACCTAGAAAAATAAAGGCTTGATTGATTTTGAGAGAGCCACCTGATGAAGAATAATCTCTAATTACCTCTTAAATAAATATGTGGCACTCTTACAACTAACCAAAATTAGAGGGGCTCATCTAAGAGCTTGCGACAAATTGAAAGATGCCATGTGGTAAGATATAAATAACTCATCACACTAAGCTATATTTCAAGATCTTATAATGCAATCAGAAGGTGCCACATATCTAAATTTGAGATAAGTATATTAGTCATCTTTAGGCCCCATGAGTGCTTAGATGGATCTGAGGTGGTTGCCATATGTCAGAAGATGGAAATCTTTAGCTTTAAATCTAAAATTGACAGTAAATCAAAGTAAACTTTGTGCTAATGTTAAATTCTAAATAAATTAAATTCCAAATGCAATAGCTAAAAATATGCAATGGTGATGAGCTCGCCATTAATATGGCACAAACCAGAATTGACACCAAACCTTGCATTAATCAAAGCAATATTCAAAATTCTACTCAACTCGACTATTTTTACCTACATTTACATTTGAATCCATATGTGTTTGCTCTCCCTCTCTACTATCTATGCTTAAAAAGTTCAATGAATCTTAAGCCATTTATAGACTAAACCCCAACTACCATTATTGGAGCTTGAAAGTTGCAAAGAATAAAAAGAAGACATGGATTGCTACCTAAAACATTATAGAAATGGCATATATAGGACTCTCCACTCTACGTAAGGGATTTACATTTGGTAATGATGATTTTATTTTCCAATATGGAAATTCAATTGTGTTCAAATATATAGAGTTCATCCTTGAGGTCAAAAAATCATAGGACATGCATTATAGTATTATCTATTAAAATGTTGAAGGAGTTAGGGATCTTAATGAGTCCAAAACAATGCCTAATATTTTTCAACTCACTTTAGATATCCTTTCAATCCAAGATACAGGCCTTCATAAAGCCATAATGAAGCCAAAGGTCATATCGTATATAGACCTAGTATATGGAATCTTTAGGAGGATGAGATATGAGGATGGGTTTCTTAAATAAATGAACCAAGGGCTCCTAATTTATTTCATCGTAAGGCCCAGTTTAAAAAAATACTATGACCTTCTTCTACCATAACTTGATTACAAACAAATAATCATTGACAACTAGTACGAGGCCCATAAACTAGAGATAGTCTTGGCATCATGGGTAACTAACCCAAAAGGGATTATCTTCATGGATGACTTATGAAACATACCTATCCACCAATTCAATAAGGGAGTCAAGATTGGCTTTTGTCTCCTCAATAGAGTATTTGGTAATGAACACATTGACTATGTGGATATAAAAACTATCTTGTTATAAATGATCTTAGAAGATCAACAAATCTTGTCACTTAGGTACATAATCAACAATAACTTAGTCTTTGATATGCATGAAACTTGATCAAATGTGGATCCGTTCTACATGATGAGCTATTTTTTAGATGTTATATTTGTAATTACATAATTCAAACTGAGCTCATGGTCTCATACTCAAGATGAAGTTGTACCCAAATTATTCTTTGCATTGTACATCCACCACTTTAGGCATAATATTAAGGTAATTATAGAAGACTTTTACCCACATTTTTATAATTCCATCATTGAATTTTAAATTCTAATATTTCCCCTAAAAGTTAGAAAAATATTGAGAGAAATGGATAGCTTCTGGCTCCACCCTGATTGCATGGTCATCCAAGTGGAAGGGGTGATGGTAACACCCCTTAGACTACCAAGATATGTGCCTATGAAGTTGGAAAAGGAGGAAATGGCCTATCAACTCATCCATGGAGTTAATGGAATATTCAAAAGAAAAAATAAGATAGACCCTCACAAGACTCCTTACAAGCTGGGGAGAACTAAGAAAATGAAATGGCAAGGCATTATAGTAGATTCAAGGCATAGGGACTCGTACCTATTGCCTAAGGATGGTTTTAGGGCATGGGAACCCAAAAATGTCATTACCAAATGCCTTCTCAAGTTCTAAAAAGATATGACATTGGAATATAAGCATCAAGAAGAGGTGAATGAATGGATATACATAGATGTCATGAATGACAAAGTTGTCCTTAGGAATGTTATGAGAAAAAATATAAAGATTGAAATGAGGCTTTATCAGGAAAAAAAAGGAGGACATAGTAAATACTTAGCTCCCACTAACTCATGGGATCATGTTTGATATAGACTATGAGGCTAGACAAGAGGAAAATAAAGATGATAGTGTTCCTCTCATTAGGAACAGAACTTGTAGACCTCTATTTCAAACCACTCCAAGTTGAAAAGGCATAACTTCAAGCTTCAAGAAAGGAAAATCTAGTAGACAACATGATCTCCCCCAAGGGCATACATTCATTTCTACATCTACTATAGGATTTACCATGGAGAGTTTGAATTAGCCTAATCCTGAGGTCATTGGTCTTGAAGAACTACAATAAGGTATTGATATTTCAATGGAGGAGTTTCAAGTACTATCAGAGAGAAATATAAAAAAGGTCTACAATATCAAGAAGTATCCTAAGGATACTATGAGGGGGGAAGTATCTCCTCCCTCAACCTCTCAAGTAAGTGCTCTCACAATCTCACCTCAGGCTACCATTGATATAATTACTCTCCCACCACATTCCTTCCAATTTGTTAGTGCATTTACAACTGCTCCTACTTCTGTTACTACTCCCACTCTTATGTTTTCATCCCTTACTATTGATTCCTTTGGGGGAACCATTCCCCACTTCATCTCCCATGCCACTTCCAATATTCCACCTCCATCAAGCTCCCAAAGCACAATGAGGCTTTATTAGGAAAATAAAAAGGAGGACATAGTAAATACTTAGCTCCCACTAACTCATGGGATCATGTTTGATATAGGCTATGAGGCTAGACAAGAGAAAAATAAAGATGATAGTGTTCCTCTCATTAGGAACAGAACTTGTAGACCTCTATTTCAAACCACTCCAAGTTGAAAAGGCATACCTTCAATCTTCAAGAAAGGAAAATCTAGTAGACAACATGACCTCCCCCAAGGGCATACATTCATATCTACATCTACTATAGGATCTACCATGGGGAGTTTGAATCAACCTAATCCTGAGGTCATTGGTCTTGAGGAACTACAATAAGGTATTGAGATTTCAATGGAGGAGTTTCAAGTACTATTAGAGAGAAATATAAAAAAGGTCTAAAATATCAAGAAGTATCCTAAGGATACTATGAGGGGGGAAGTATCTCCTCCCTCAACCTCTCAAGTAAGTGCTCTCACAATCTCACCTCAGGCTACCATTGATATAAGTATTCTCCCACCACATTCCTTACAACTGCTCCTACTTTTGTTACTACTCCCACTCCTATGTTTTCATCCCTTACTATTTATTCCTTTGGGGGAACCATTCCCCACTTCATCTCCCATGCCACTTCCAATATTCCACCTCCATCAAGCTCCCAAATCACAATGATGATTTATTAGGAAAATAAAAAGGAGGACATAGTAAATACTTAGCTCCCACTAACTCATGGGATCATGTTTGATATAGACTATGAGGCTAGACAAGATGAAAATAAAGATGATAGTGTTCATCTCATTAGAAACAGAACTTGCAGACCTCTATTTCAAACCACTCCAAGTTGAAAAGGCATACCTTTGAGCTTTAAGAAAGGAAAATCTAGTAGACAACATGACCTCCCCCAAGGGCATACATTCATATCTACATCTACTATAGGATCTACCATGGAGAGTTTGAATCAGCCTAATCTTGAGGTCATTGGTCTTGAGGAACTACAATAAGGTATTGAGATTTCAATGGAGGAGTTTCAAGTACTATCAAAGAGAAATATAAAAAAGGTCTATAATATCAATAAGTATCCTAAGGATACTATGAGGGGGGAATTATCTCCTCCCTCAACCTCTCAAGTAAGTGCTCTCACAATCTCACCTCAGGCTACCATTGATATAAGTACTCTCCCACCACATTCCTTCCAATTTGTTAGTGCATTTACAACTACTCCTACTTCTGTTACTACTCCCACTCCTATGTTTTCATCCCTTACTATTGATTCCTTTGGGGGAATAATTAAACACTTCATCTCCCATGCCACTTCCAATATTCCACCTCCATCAAGCTCCCAAAGCACTAGTGTTATTCAATCTATTAGTTTTACTCCTTAGGATACTACATCAAGTGTATCACTCTCCCTTGGCTCCCCTACATCCACTAATACACTAAAACCCATTTAAAAACCATTCCCATGACAAAGGCCACTTAACCTCACCACAAATGCTAAGGTGAACATTCCTTCAAAAATCCCTTTATTTATTCTTAACATGGACCCTACCAAATCTTTATTTAACCCACTCAAGAAATTGGACCCAACTAACTTATACATCCTTGCCATAGCTTTGGCCTCTTCTTCTACCCAATCATTTCCATTATAACCACCTACAACAAAACCAAAATCCATTGCCACCACAAATTGGGTTAGAGACATGATGCAGTAGTAAATTAGGAGAAGCTTCATGTAGTCCAAGATACAACCTAAGTTGTATTGAGTTTTGATGTTGACACAAGAACCATGAAGAGGGTGGTTTGAAGACAAGTGGAATAGCCATAGTTAGGCTCAATTGTGATCCATGAGAGTGAATATTCCCTCTTCACCTTGACTAGAAATACAAAGGTCAGACCTAAAGAGGTGAAAGAGTATGTAAAAGACCATATATCCTTGATTTAAACCCAAGAAGAATATATTATTGCCTTGATGAAGGGGATGTGACAAGATTTGAAGAGGCTGAAGGAGAAAACACTACCAATAGTGCTAGATGGCACCATAATTTCAATAATAATGTTGTGATCAATGTTTTCAACCTCTATAAAGTGATGAAGAAGAGGCATGAGGATGGGATCAAGCAATCTAAGGTGGTCATGAAACTTGACCAAAAGCTCACACTTTATGATGCCAAGTTGGCAAACTTGGCTAGATTGCTAAGAAGCAATAAATTCCTTAACCTCAAACTTTTTCCACTTGAATATATTATTCCTTCACAGACCATCCTAATGAATAAGAGGAGGATTTTGAAGGGATAGCTAGACCAGATCAAGGATGAAAATACATCCTTTAAGAAAATTAAATTCAAGATAACCTTATTGCTAAAGGATACTGTGATCACTAGGGTTACCAAGCCTAATGGCTCCTTCACAAATGATCTAGATTTTAGAGTATAGATGAAGGTTTTTATTACTCAATTCTAGTAGGATGTATCTAGTGCAAATACTGCTATAGAGTTAATAAATATTGTAGTGTTTCCTAATGAAAGGCTAGAAAAGGAAGAAGTGATTGAAGAGGAACTAAGGTCAATATTAGTAGAACATGGGAAGATAATCCAGGAGAAACCTGACTTATTTTGGCCCATGATCTTGGAATTTGATCAGATCAATCAAGATTACTAGGCCTATGTAGAGGTATGTACTAAAGATGAAGTGGAAAAGAAGTAGATATAACAACAACAATAGTAGGCACTTCATCCACCTTCAGGCCCTTAGAATATTATGTTTCATATTGTAAATTTAAATATAGAATATTCTATTGTAATATGAAATTTTAAGCCACTTGATTATATTTGGGTGCCTTTTATGGGCCCACTTAAAATTTTCTTAGGTATTTTTGAGCCCATAAATAGGGATGTTTCTTGTATGATCCCATGATATCTCTTCTCTTTAATTTGTTAGTATAGTAGTTTTTATAGATGCATATGCTTTGTAAGTCATCTTGTAAGATTTTTGTTTTATCCCACATTCATGGGAAGTAGTAGTTGATTAGATTAGAACTCATAGCTAATGAAAGCATCCATAAAATTATTGTATTGAGCTTGGTCAAAGGAGGTTTCCCTCTTGAAATGGCCTATGATCAATTCAATATTTTTCAAGTGTTATGTCAAATTTAATTCATGCTGCTAATTCCTATTATTTTGTGCATTTTTATTGATTTTTGTAGGAGGATCCTCTCATCTAATATTAGAGCACTTTCTATGGTAGTTTTTTCTTCAAAAAGTGTTAACTCTATTTTACTACATACTTCATTTTAGTAGTTTGTCAAAAAATATTAACTCTAATTTGGTGCATAACTCAACTCAGTAATGTTCTATAATCTATTTTTGATTAGGGTAAAAACCTAACCATGTAATTATGGGAAGTGCTTGGGTGAAATCTCTAAAACTCATCATGAGGAGTACCATAGGAACCCCAAAGTAGCTGGCCCATTGAGAGGACCTACCAACGAAACAGGTAATAGCCCCTTTTCGATTGATTAGTTCCCATCTATGAGGAAAACCAAGAGCTATCACATATAGGTAAATCCATGAAATTTTTTTTATAGAGAGTGGTACTTAATTAGATGGAATTGGTGGCTAGAGTGATATTTTTAAACCCTTAAACAACCATTAAAACATGGGGTCCATTTCTATTAGTTTCAAAATATTTCTAGTAGACTTAAAAAAATCAATCAAAAAAGTATCCATAGACTATCAGAAGACTTGTAGGTAGATATATGATAGAAACTAAAATACACAAACCATCTATAGAGTATTAGTAGACTCTTAAAGGACTTACCACCAGATAGAAATTAGAAATCAGAAATCAGAAAAGTTTTTTTTTTTCATTTTTTTGTAATATCTCTCCATCTGTAGCCATGTTGATCCTCAAAATTTATTTATACAATTTAAATTCCATTCCATATATTTTATTTCTTGAGGTCCCATTTCCAAATTACACTCCTAATTCCCACAAATCTCATTTTTTCCTTTTTTTAGATTTTGCCATAACTTCTTCTATTTTTGTCTGTTTACCTCAAAATATTTCCACAGTGTTCATTGTCTCTTTTTACTCCTTTGTCCTTCTTTGAAAAAATTTCCATTTTTTCTATTTTCACTCCTAAAATTTCCATCACCTTCACCAATCATACTCACACTATGCATAAAAATTATTACAAGCCCCTTTACCCCTTTTGTTTTCATCCAAATTCAAAACTTTCCTTAATAAACATGTCTTAACTCTAGTTTTACTATCCATTGAAAAAAAAATCGGGTCATTGTAATAACCCAAATAGGAAAAAAAAACATGGAGGATGAAATTTCCATCCTCAAGACCCACATCAAAGATATTTATGAAAAAAATTTCTACCTCAGTCTTCAACGTACCACCATGAAAAACATATGACATCTAAAGTCTTCTTCAAACACTAGGTTTTCTTATTCCAATAATTATCATGGGCTGAATCTTAATTTTCCTCTATTCAATGGTGTAGATCCAAATAAATGGATCTATTAGGTAGATTAATATTTTATTCTACATAATAATTTTGATGCCAACAAGGTCTCACTTGTATCCTTTCACTTGGAACTTGAATCCCTTCACTGGTATCATTGGCATACCAAGGCTCATGATGAACCCATATGGACCAATTTTTTCACCCTCATTTTGTAATGATTTAGCCCTACTACTTTTGATGATTTCACTAGAGCACTCACTAAACTTTACCAAATAGGAACCATGAGAGAATATCAAACAAAATTTGAAAAACTAGCCAATCACATAGAGGGATTATCTGATGAATTATTCAGGAGTTAATTTTTCAATGGACTAAAGGATGCAATTTTATTTGAGGTTAAAATGTTTTAGCCCAATACAATGATGGAAGCCTTAGGGTTGGCTATGTTGGTAGAGGAAAAGATCACATATAAATAGTGATTTAAATCCAATTTTTATCCATTCAAAAATATAGTTTGATAACAAACTTAAACAATGATATCCCCTAGAACTAATTTTATCAAGTATTTGATTGAAGTATAATTACAAACCCATAGAGAAAAAATACTATGCTATAACTGTGATGATAAATTCACTTAGGGACATTGATGTGTCGAGTAAAATCTCTACCTATTATATGTGGAATCTCTACCCAAAACTAAAGATTGGGAAGATGTTTAGGATAAAATAGATGATCCTAAAGAAGATCAGTCTATTATGGACCCTGTTTCTTAGGAAGACCAACTAGAGATCTCTCTCCATGCCTTAATGGGAGTCACTACACCATAAATTGATTAGGTCATATAAACTTGATCTTAATACTTAGACCTTATGTTATAAATTCATGAATTTATCTCTACACCCTTATGATGGTCTACATGACCTCCTTATGCTCTTAAATGTGTTATTTCATTATCTTATTCACCCAATTATCTAACTCATTCAATTGGGCCTAATTAGTCTTGTTATTATACAATTTACTTTCTCTCATACACTTTGGTCATCCATACATAATTTTACACTTGTATTAAAATAAAAATATGTCTTATAACACATTTAAAACATGAATCAAATAATACATTATGTAGGCCACAACTTAGTAGACCACATCCTCTTTTAGGCCTTAAAGAGACCTAATTCAATTAGGCCTACTTTGGCAACATGTTACCTTATGAACCCTTGAAATGAACTAAAATTCATTAAAAAATAATATAATTTTTCAAATAAATCAAAATACCTTATCCAATTTCACTTTAAGTCCACAACACTTTCAAGTTCCAACCACCACTTGAACCCCTTCTCAAAACACTATTCACAATACGCCTTCATATACACATAAAGTTTGTCTTGAAAAACTGAAGCATAAACACAAAGTTTTTAGAACCATAATAATAAATCACATATTCATAAAAATATTGACCTTAGTCTCATCACAAGCTTCATTAGATACTTTAACTCAGGGTATATAGGCTCAAACTCTTCTCTACAAAAAACTCAATTTGAAATGACAACTAGCCTCAAAACATAGTCATGGAAACTTGAAATTTTGACACCTAAAAGAACAAAAACAAGGAATTAAAATTAATAAAAATAATCCTAAAACATCATAAGAACAAATTCAAAAACAAATAACATAATATATAATTGAAACTATTGGTCTTGCAGACCAATTTTTTGACCTCTCTCTCATAGACCTCACTCAACTAGAGAAGCCATTTTGGCTTCAATATTTTAACTACTTTAAATGAATAAAAAACCTTATATAAAACAAAAATAAGACATAATATTCTCAAAAAACATATTCATGCACCTCTATCTATCACTCTTTCATGAAATCACACCAAAAGCCACATTTTCATACTACCTGGGTTTTGCACTATTTTTTTTCATTAGGCCTGCTAGCAATTGGCCAACTTGGATCACCAAATTTTCACACTTGAGGGATATAAATTTTATAAAAACCTTTCTTGATACAAACTAAAAGTCTCAAATTTTTTCTTCTATCCATTTAACAACTTTGACTTGGTAAACTCTATCTGCTACAATAAATCTCTAAGAAACAAGACCTTTCGTATAGGGTCCACTCACTAACCTGAAGACTCAAATAATATATTGAGATGCTTTGGAGAGTTTAATACAACATAAAATCACTAAAATAGCCATACCGATCCATTATGATAACTTTAAAATAACTTCTTTCATATCGGGTCATTATTAGGGTTCTTTGAGGGTTTAAACCATCTTCCACTATTAGCAATTATTAATAAAGATTATCCCTTCACTCCAAAAAATAATTCTTAGAAATTTGAGCTAGGACCCTTCCCCATATACCATGAATATTTTAGGTTCTCATTCATATGTTGCATGTGCCAATGAACACTTGAAAAACTTTTCATCGTGTGTACTTGAGAGACCTTAAAACACTTTTTGTAGGAACCTTCCCATTTGAACTAAAACAAAAAGCATTATTTTTTTCAAATTTAACTTACTACCACAAGCATTATATTTACAATTATAGAACTAAAATTTATATAAATAACATATAAACATCAAATTTTCAACTTTAATTTCCAATGTAAGATAGAGGGTTATAATTTATAAAAGGAAATACATAATGACACAGCTACAACTAGTCTCACTATATAACAATGGTTGTTCAAGTAAATAATATGACATTTATGATTTAAATAGGAAATTATCCTTATAAAGGATAACTAACTCTTCAAATCTAAAGTTGCACCAGATTTCATATCTCTGATAACCTCAAGTGTTGTCTCTAGGAATGTATTATAGTGGAGGAAGGAGAGCATCATCCGAGTGCTTTACCACTCCAACCATGGACCAACAATCCCACACACAATTCCCTATTAGGTAATGGACCTCAATACATGGATAGGTAGATATAATGGTGTTGGAATCTAGAATGAGACATGCTAGTACCCCCATGTCCTGTAAAATTCTACTACATGATGTGTATCATAAAGAAAAATATATTTATACTATGACTCACACAACATGCACATCATACGTATGAATTAACAATGATAATATAAAATTACTTTGGATAATGTTTTAAATAACATATGATCATCTAGATCAGTCAAATTCATCACACATCACTTGATCAAGTTATCCATACCCATTATTGGTGATGTTAGCCAGGCTTGAGAAATTGTCTCACTGCTTGGGTAGTATCATCAATGCGGGCTCCAAAATAAACATGAAAAATATATAATTAAATCAAAGGATTACCAAATGGGTAAATTAATTTAAATTTCATTATCATATATATGTAATATTTGATGTAAGAAGCATTCATTTGACAAAAATCATGTCAATAAAAAATGACCACATAGGTCTAAATTTAACTTATCTATAAAAATTAATTCAAGTCAAATTAAATTATTGCTACAAAGGAAATATTTTAAGAATGGATAACCTTCTAACATTTCCTAGAGTGTTTAAGTTTGATTTCCATTTAAAAACAACAAAATTTATGAAAGGCACTAATTATCCATTTTTTGTAACTTTAAGCTAACACAAAAACCCTTAAATTTAAGAAATAATATTATTCTTCCCCTGCCTCATGATTATTTATTTATGGGGTTTAAAAATAGTATCAACAACCAACTTTCATGTCACAAGACAATTGATTTATATCGATCTTAACAAATTTCATTATAATTTCTCAGGGCATGTTATATTTCATAGATTTATAATAATTTAATAGTTGAATATTCATTATGTAACTTTCAATTACATAATAAATATAATATACTATCTACTATTATATAAATTACAATATTTTTTATTTCCCTCAAATTGATATTAAATTATATTCATTATATATTTATACTTCAAATATAAACAATCCATTGAAATTCTTGACTGAAATGTAATGTGGTTTCACTTGAGTTGAAATAGCTAGGATAAAAAGAATGGTGGTGGCTTTGCTTGATTTAAATCAATTGAGATAAAAAGAATGGTGGCAACTCATATTTTAGCTGAATTAACCTTTATGAGAAAAAGTGATGCAATTCTTATGCTAGGTTCAAGAAAAGAAAAGAACAAAACTTGATATGGAAACACCATTAATGTTGTTGGATGAAAATGCAGTTTTGAGAAATTCAAACCATAGACATGGTGTAAAACCAACATCAAAGGAGATATTGACTCAAACTTGGAAATAAAACATATTTCAATATTGGGAAAATATAGAGGCTAGAATAGTTTTGTTAAAGTCCTTGATTAGAGTGAAATGTGGTTCTGCTTGAATTGATACAACTGAGATAAAAGAAATGAACAAATTCTCGGTAAAGGAATTAAATGAAATATATTCACATGATTTGATAAATTTGGTCTCAGATGTGATAGAGATTAGTGAAGGTACCATTCTTTTTTTATAAGCTAATCAAACTACACTTTGGACAATGTCTCAATAAGGGAAGGATCTAAGTGATTTTTATTCATAGGATGAGAGAGAAAATGTTTGTTTTACTATATATTCCTATCTTTTCTCACCACAAGTTACAAACACATTTCCAACCAATTTCTACAGACATTAAATAAGCAATTTACTATGTAAATATATTAAGTTCATCATTCAAAATACTTTCAATATAAAATAATTATTTAAAAATAATTGTAGTACCCACCTGATACACTTTCCCTTTTATATTAGGCAACCTTCCCTTTTTTTATTTTGAAACCTTCCTTCCTCTTCCAACTTCCAATTCTCCTTCCCCCCCTCATGAATTTTCTGTGTTCTCAAAAACATTTTTTTTTTCTTAATACCCTCTTCCTCTATTTCCCTTTCTGCATGTCATTTGAAACCAAAGCTATAGGTTTTATTCCAACTCAATAACTAGGAGTCCCACAATAATCATCATATAAATTTCCAATTTATCTCCCTTGATTTCCTAGTTAACAATAATGTAACTTAACTTCCCTTTTTGTAAGTAAAACATTGACATATTTCATACATTACTCATAATCAATTCCAAATAAGCCTTTTTAAAGTATGAGTCCATCCTAGTGTTTTAATTAGGATTTATTACCATATTAAGTAGTATAATTAATAATTTGAATATCACAATGTAATTAAATTTTCTAATATAATTAAATAATTTAAGATTAACATAAATCTTTAATTTAGAAAATTAAATATAACATTACTACTATTTCAATTTCTTATTGTAAATTCAATTGATGACACAATTATAAAGCACAATATAAAGCATCTCATAGCATAGTATTCACTATAACCAATTTTAGAACAAGAATTAATTTCTTCCTAAAACACAATTGAAATATGATTAATATAGCTATTCTAGCATTATCGAGCATAATACTTAGCAAATCATATGAATACAAAGAATTTAACAAGTCAAACTACTATGGTGTGTGAATTTGGGTCACTAGCATTTCCATTATGTCATACTAAAATCATCCCATTTGCACTATCCTCTCAGATGATAATCTCCCTCACCATGCTCTAAGGGTGAGACCAATCCTGCATCCACCTCATATCAATTATGTAGTTAGTCTGAGTCATTGTATATAAAATCAATGATACAAGACTAACAAGTATACATCTATACTACATAAAATAATCAAATGCAATTGTAACATCATGTAAACAAATCATAAATATCATTGTTCTGTACTATATTTGTCATAATGATTAATCAAATCATTAAGGAATTAGTTATTAACCATTTCAAATCCATAGATTTAAAGGTAAAATCATAGGGTGAAATCGAGATGTAACACTATTTCAAGCCTAAACATTCAAAATTTGACTTAAAACTTGGTAAAAACACATGGGACAATATATCACACCAATGGCAATGCTCACATGCTCATTCTTTTCTTGAAATCTAAATCTCATACCTCATTTGGCCACCATCTCTCTCTTTAATCTCTAGACCTTGACTTAAAAATCAAATTAGGCCCTAAAACTAACCTTCATGTCTCTTTCCATGTGTTTTACACCACATTCTCAAAATCAAGCAACCTATCTCATGCTCAAACACTACTTTACATGCTTCATATGCCTTGACAACACCTCATGACACCTCATTAGGTCTGGCAGGGTCTATTACTAGTCTAGTTACAGACTTGGAATTAAGGTATTACCCCTATATGATCACCTTGAAACTCTCTTGAGTGATCGAATGAATCATATTCATGATTAAGCAATCATATACAACCTTATATGCCTATGTGTATCCATCTCACTAGGATATCATGCTCAAAATACTACCATACATCTTCTCACATGTATGAGACCACTCATCTCACCAAGAAACCAAGCCCATGCTTTCACCTAAGGTCTCTTCATGCCATAACTAGGCCATGACAAGACTTCTTAAGTTATTGATAATTGACACAAGGATTTGCTTCTTAAGGACTTATATAATTAAAACAACACTCAACTATCCACTACAACACTCTTTTCAATGAACTCATGCAAACCTCATCACAACACTCTTCTTTGCTAAGAAATTGACAACTAACCTTGATCATCCTTCACTATAGTATCATCAACCTTGATCATCTTTCACTAGATTAACATCAAAATTGACACAAGCCTTCCAAAACTAAAGACAACATTGAGCAACAACCTTGACCATTGATCACCTTTGACAACCTCATGTTGATACCTCAACTATCCTTGCTTACCTAGACATCAACCTTCACCATTTAATACCTCAAATACCACTTACCATGCATCTTCACCAGATGCATATAGACATTAATGACAATATACTTTGACATTAATGACATTAGATTGACATTAATTAGACAACACTATGCCAACAATCTCCCCCTTTATCATTGATGGATAAACACACTATAGACTGATCAATCTCTTCTCCTCCAAACTAATATTTCTCCCCCTTTGACATTAATGACAAATGGTATTCTATTAACATCTATCTAATCCTTAGACCTAACTTCAATAAACCACATAATGAAATGCTAACCAAATTCTTGCCTTAGGCTCATACAAGTTATTGTAGACAACTTCTAGAAACTAAATTTCTCCCCCTAAGTTGATGCTATCTCTTAAATAAATTAGATGACACAAATTCCCTCGAAACTATGACACCACTCACAAAAATTTCTGCTTAATCATTGAACTTTATCTCTCAGAATTAGCTCAACAAATAAAATCATGAAACATCTTAGAAATCATGTTCCCCCTAATTCCATGCTTACCTCTATTTAGATAAAAAGAGGGGACCACTCTCTATTTCATCTCTACATATTAGTCACCTTTTCTTATGATCACAAGTCTCATCAATATAATTATATTTCTAACATATCTCTACTCTTTTATGATAGCCTTATAGATTAAGCTTTGCTTCTCTTCTTACTATCTTTCATTTATATACCTCTACCCTTCTTTTGATGTTCATATCATAGGAATCAATCACATGATTCCATGGTATGGATTTATATCCATCTTGACATCCTCTTCTCTGATCTTATATCTTGATATTCAAATTCTCTTACACTTTTTATAAACTTAACAATTTGACCTTGTTTAAATACTAGTCAGATGATCATCTCACCTTGTGGTCAGCCACAATATTTTACCATCAAGGTTGGCCATAATAATAGTCTAAATATATCATATATACATTGATCTACAACAAATCAATCCCATATTGGTCAGTCACAACTCATTAGAACGTTATTCCTCTATTTGGTCTCATAGAGACCTAATTGTATTAGGTTTGCCTATTCTCAGTTATCTACGCTCTTCTTGAGCATTTTGATCTCCTCAATCTATCATTATCCATTCACACACTATGAAAAAAATATCTTCTAATCTTATCTAAACTCAATAATCCATATCTAATCCATCTACATTATGATAACCCTTCTTGTATTAGTTCACTACTCATTAGGTTTATAAAACACCTAGTTCACTGTTTGCCAATTTTTTATCTTGCTTAATCACCTTCACCTCACACAACTAGGGCACACCAAGCATATAGACATGTGATACATGACCCAAAGTTCATCTTCAAATTCCTTTAGAATTCACACTCAATGCTTATGAGCATAAAACATCTCTATAATCAATGTTTATCCACCATGTCTATTAGGTATGTCTGCAATAAAAGATATTCTTCCAAGAGAAAAATCTAGTCCTCTATGCTAGAGCAAAGAAAACTCATGTAATGTACATATAGAATGTCAGATATTATTATTGTATAAATCTATATTTTTCATGTTTCTCAAGCCACCATGTCACACACAACATCATGATATCATCCTTACATCATTTTCTAAACTAGGTTTGCACTTACATGCTTCACTATGATAAACCTTTGTCATAACTTGTATTCTTCATGATATGTAAATTGAGACTATAAAACATGTGCCTTGTTCCTCTATGATATTAAGGCCATATTTATTCACATATAAAACTCAAATCTTCATGACAATACCACATTGAAGAACTTTATAAGTAACCTTGTTAGCCAATGGCAAAGACCTTCATGACACAATCAAATTTCATGATGTTTTTCTTGCACAAAAATACAATTCCATATCTAAATCAATGCATGGAAGATATATAAAATGAACCAAGAACATCATAAAATATTCAAAATATCATTTCCAAGGATTTAGACCAATCCTAATCACATTTCTCTCTACTCAGGTCTCTACAACTTTTCATAGTCTACAACTTTTGACTTTGACATGAATTTATTATAATTGTATGAATAGTCAATAACTCTTTCCACTTAGAGGATTTTATTTATGTTGTCTAATTCATCTTTTATTTTTACACTAACTTGTTTTGATCAATATCATGGATTCTATTCAATTTCCTATGCTCTCGGGTTCCTTAGAAGACTAGTTTAGATTCAAATTTAACAGTCATATTTTTGAATTACAATGACTATTTCCCAAGGGTTAAACTGATGGTCTTTGGAATGTCTCTTTTCTGTAGACCAAATTTGATGACATATATCTTAATCTAAAAGACTCATTCTGAAACAAAATTTTTAGGACAACTTCTTGGGACATCTGACATCATCTTCATGCAATTCTTTGACCAAGTTTGACCTTTTAGGTGCCTTTAATAAAATCACAAACTTGTTCTAGGAGGATATGCATGACATTAAATAATGGTATAGATTCTCTAAGCTTATGATATGCATTTTTATTTCTTCAAATGGTAATTGAGATCTGTAAAACCTCACTAAAACATCTATGGGACCCTCAAAATATCCTCTTGGTCATGAATGACCTACATTAATGATATATGCATAAAAACCATCATGTACCTTTGATATTATGATGTTTATAATCACTCTACCTATAGATTATTGATCAACACATATCTACAATCATCTTACTATCCTTCTCATAGTTGCCTCAAGCCTTTATACCATAGAGTTATATGATATGCTCTTGATGTTCCATGTCAAGGATCTCCATCTTTATATATCATGATCTATAACTTTTTTTACCTAAGAAAACTACAACACACCTCCATGATGCTTCTATTGAGTGATGAATTCTTATATGAATTCTAATAGAGATATCTCACTTCATAAAGCTCTAGAACAATGTGAAATCAGGAGATTCCTAGATCTCCACTCTTTTCTCAACCAACTTGTAATCATGAGGATTATAGTCTTTCTTTAGGATCATTTTGGTCATAATTTTCACCTCTAGATTGATGTCTACATCATCCTTATTCTTATTTAACTGAGTTGATACCAAACACTCTTGGCATTCTACCCTAGTAATTAGTTCACCTTGATCCATAGGCTAATCATGACTCATTCTCACCCTCTTTCATCTCCATAAAATTATTTTTATCTTAGGCTACTCCAAAATATTGTTAGTACTTGAGGACTTATTCAATTTTATCTTACAAAATATTGAAATATGACCAACACATTGACACTCATAATAAATAACCTTACTCCTTTTAGACATACCTCTTGATTAATTGTTTCCTTTACCATAGTCCCATGAAAAATCATTCTTTGGTGGCATACTTATATAGTCCTTTTCTTTATGTCCAAATTGATAATAAGAAAAACAATGACCATGGGAGAAATTGGAATACATTATGGCATTAATCTATTTTATTGGTCTTCTCATATTGATTTTTATGTTGGAATTCTTATTGATTTGATCCATCTTCTCATGACCTTTCTCAAACTTTCTCATCTTGTCTATGAGCTGATCATGCTCAACCTTTACTAAACTTAGCTCAGACTTCAAGTGATCGTACTCAACTTCCTTTGATCTTAAACTTGTATTTACAACCTATAACTAATTCTTGAGATCCTTGATGGTCTTTTCATCCATTTTATCTTCTTTATCCATGTCACTCCTTAGGATACATATCTAATCTTTAAGATCATTTACCACATATCTCAACTCTTTACTCTCTTTCCTTAACTCCTTAGCCATATTGTGATTCTAGGATCACCTTTAATATGTTATACTTATTTCAAAGGACCTTGATCTGATATCAATTTTTGGTATCATAATGATTGAGAGAGGGGGGTGGTGAATAAGCCTTCAAAACATTCATTTAATTCAACTTAATATTTATGATCCATTCATACAAGTACATAGATCTTAACAAGCATAAGCAACCATACAAGAGCATGAAACAAGATAACACATCATATATGTGGGAAACCATCAAGGGGAAGAAAGCCAAATAATATTTTAAAATGTAATATAGTCCTATAAGAAAAAAACCAATATTTAGGGAAGCACCACAGTCACATGGAGCAATAACCCCAACTAGCTAACCACCAACTCATCTAAGCTTTAGGAAGTACCCAATTGCAAGGAGGCACTAACCCCCTAGGTGACTTAGCACCAAATAAACCACTTGAAACTATTTATCACATTCATAAAATGATGTTTCTCAACCGATATATGATGACCACCTATTCATCTCTTGACATTCTTATCCCTCTCAAACTTCTTTCTAAGCCTTTTCGCTCATATAGGTCTCTTCAAGACTGATTAGGTCATATGACCTTGATATTCATACTTATACCTTATATAAGATATTTATGAATTTATATATACACTAATATTATGGAATACATGAACTCCTTATGCTCCTCAATATGCTCTTTCATTCACTTATTCACTCAATTGGCTAACTCACTCAATTAGGCCTGATTAGTCTTGCTCTTATACAAGTCACTTTCTCTCACACACCTTGGTTAGCCATACACACTTGCACACTTTGATTACACTTAAAATAGTTCTTATAAAAAATTTAAAACATGAATCAAATAATACATTAGTTTGGCCACAACTTAATAGATCAAATCCTCTTTTTGGCCTTAGGGAGACCTAATTCAATCAGGCCTACTTTGGAAACATGTTACCTTATGAACCATTGAGTAAAATACACTTAATTAACAAATAATATCATTTAAAAAATAAATGAAATAAATATTACTAAACTTAACTTTAATTCCACAACACTTTTTAGGTCCAACCACCACTTAAACCCCTTCTCAAAACACTATTCACAATAGGCCTTCATACACACATAAAGTCTATCTTGAACAACTGAAGCATAAATATAAATTTTCCAAATAATTAGAATAATAAATCACATATTCATAAACCTAATGACCTTAGTTTCATCAAAAAATTCATTAAATACTTTGACTTAGGGTATACATGCTCAAACTCTTCTCTACAAAAAGCTCACTTTGAATTGGGAACTAGCCTCAAAACATAGTCATGGAAACTTGAAATTTTTACACATAAAATAACAAAATAAAGGAATTAAAATGTATTAAAATGATCCTAAAACATCATAATAATAACCTAAACAAAAATATCATAATATATAATAGAAACTATTGGTCTTGCAAACTAATTTGTTGACCTTTTCTCTCATAGACCTCACTCAACCAAACAAGCCATTTTGGATTCAACATTTTTAATAATTTCAATAACTAAAAAACCTTATAAAAAACATTAATAGGACATAAAATTCCCAAAAAACATATCCATTCACTTAGATCCATCAATATTTCATGAAATCACACCAAAAGCCACCTTTTCATACTACCTAGGTTTTACATTATGTTTCTTCAGTAGGCCTACTAGTGACTGGCTACCTTGGATCACCAAATTTTCACACTTGATGGATATAAATTTTTAAAAAAACTTCATGGACATAAACTAAATTTATCAAACTTTGTCCTCCATTTATTTAGCAACTTTGACTTGGTCAACTTTGACTACTACAACAAATATTTAAGAAACAAGACCTTTCCTATAGGGTCCACTCACTCACTTGAAGACTCAATCATATATAAATATTATTGGGATATTTTAATATAACCTTTAATCACTAAAATATCCATACCAATCCATTATGATCACTTTATAATAAGTTCTTTCATATCAGGTCACTATTAGGGTTCTTTGAGGGTTTAAACTATCTTCCATTATTAGCAATTATTCATAAGTATTAACCCCTAAATATAAAAAAAATCTTATAAATTTGAGATAATAACCTTCCCCATATACCATTAATATATTAGGTACTCATGTAGATGTTTCATGTGCTAATGAAGACTTGAAAATCCTTCTCGGGTAGACAACTCTTCATCCTATGCACTCAAGAGACCTTAAAACACTTTTTCAAGCCTATAACTTCAAAATTTGACCTCAAAATTGGTCAAAACACCTGATAAAATATATCACACCATTTAAAATTATCACATTCTCATTCTTATCTTGATATTTGAATCTCATACCTCATGTGGCCACCATCTCTTTCTTTGTTCTCTAGAACTTGACCTGCAAACCACAATAGGCCTTAAAACTAACCTTCATTCCTCTTTCCATGTGATTTACACCTCACTCTAAAAATAAAGAAACATATATAATTATAAAACACTTATTTACATCCTTCATATGCCTTGACCACACCTCATGGCACCTCATTAGGTTAGGCAGGGTCTTGTACTAGTCTAGTTGCAAACTTGGACTTGAGATCTTACCTCTATAGGCTCACCTTGAAACTATCCTAAGTTATTCAATGCCTCATATACATGTTTAATAAAAATTATACAAATTCTTATACCTTTTTTCATCTATATCACTAGGTCACCATGCTTAAACCACTTCCATACATCTTCTCACATGCCTGTGACCACTTATCTCACCAGGATACCAAGCCCATGGCTTCATATAAGGTCTATTCAAGACATGAATAGGTCATGACAATCCTTCTTAATATATTGATACTTGACATAAGGATATACTTCTTAAACACTTATCTCATCACAATAACACTTAATTGTCCACTACAACACTGTCTTTAATGAACTCACACAAACCTCATCACAACACTCTTTTTTGATAAGAACTTGACAACTGACCTTGATAATCCTAAACTAGAGAAACATCAACCTTGATAATATTTCACTCGATTAACAAAAAACTTGACACAAGCCTTCCAACAACAAAGACAACACTAAGCAACAACCTTCACCATAGATCACCTTTGACAACCTCATGTTGATACCTCAACTATCCTTTATCAGGACATAAACCTTCACTCATGCATACCTTAGAGACCACTCACCATGCATATTCAATAGATGCATCTAAACATCAATGACAACACACTTTGACATTAATGTCATCAGATTTGCATAATTGACAACACTATGCCAACAGGTGGCCCAAGTTATTTTTGAGAAATATGGTAATACAAATTAGTCTTCTCTCAAATTTGAAAGAAAATAATTTTTTATGCATAATTATTATTATAATATATAATTTATGTTTCTATTAACTTCAATTTATAAGATTCTAAAAATAGAAAATGTTAAGAGTCATAAAGAAAAATATAAAGTCACATTTTACATAAAATATTTGAGCAAATTATACTATATACAAGCTTAGTTAGATCCTAAAAAATCAATTTGTTTTAGATGACCATGTTAAAATTTTTTATCATCATCATCATATATATAGTATTTTTATATATTTTTTATAAAATATATATATAATAATTTTTAAGATACTAAAATTTATTATAAGATCAAAGATGATACATTTTCACTTTTAAGTATTTATCATTATCTTAATAAAAATTTGAATTTATATGACTAATATGATTCATATAGAAGGTGGTTTGAAAAACTCATTGTTATTTGAACTTATTACATTGAACCTATGAAGTATTGATTTACATAGTAATTATTGTATCACAAGCTCATTATTTGTGTCTTTGCTTAAGATATGTGTATTTCTCCTTGCTTATTTTTACATGTCTATTAAGCATATATGCTTAACATTTTATTTAATTTTGGTATAAAAATGTCAACAAAAAGATTGTTTGGAATAATGTTTCCTTTGGTATGTATGATAAACATAATTTTCTCCTATTTTTTTTATGGTCCAATAGTTGTGACCAGTAGTTGGGTGGGATCTTATAGTTATGACCTCTATTGTGAAGAGATTATCCAACTATAATGAATTGGTTCTTATTTATGCATGAGTTTTGTGTACATTTTGTAAAAGTAACCTATACATCCTATTATAGGTCTTATCATTTTTTTATATAAATAATATAAAAATATGGACTTATATTTAAAATAATATATACATATTATAAATAAATAAAAACCATTTAAAAAAAATGTATATCATATTTAGGATTAAATATACTTTTTAAAACATTACATCCTTTTGTAATATTTTTAAGTGAAAATAATAAACAATACACCAAATTCATTATTATAAGATTACCAAAATGTCAAATTTATGCATCTGATTGTATGTTATTCCATGTTATGTGATATTATAATTGGTGCACTTACATTTTATTATATCTTATGATATTCAAATTTCAAATATTTGGCTCCAATAATTAGCTCCACAATCTTCAAAATTAAAAACCAACCTCCTCCATTATTTAAGCCTCACCATTCCCACTTTGAATTCAAAATTCAAATTTAAAATTTGGTTGAAAATATACAATTTATCTATAGATAAATTTTTTTAGACCAACCAATGTTTGAATTCTAAAGTGTCAGATTCTTTTTTTCTTAATTTGGAAATACAAAGTGTTAGATTCAAATTCAATTTAGCATAATCAATTTTTCATTATTCACATTCTAGGTAAGTAGACTTAAGTTATTCACTGGCATAACATTAAATGTTTTTGTTTTACTATCAAACCAAGACATTTTGTGAATTCATGTTGTTGTGTTATTGATATGTTATTGTGAATTAATGCTGTTATTTTTTTCCATATAATTTCTTCATATGTTTTTCATTCACATTGTTATATTTTTTATATATGTGATGCATTTCTATTTCCCTACCTCTAACTTTCCATGGCTTCTACAAACACTCATTAAATGTTTTGACACAAAAATGATTGTTTGGATAGAAATGTATTTAAATTTGGGATGAAAAACTGAACATTTACTAGTATCCACAAAAATGATTTTTTGGATGGAAATGGATTTGAACTTGGGATGGAAGAATTAAAAATTATTGGCATAAATAAAAATGATTTTTTGATTACTGGTATGCTTATTTATTTATACATATATTTAAATTATTCTAATACATTTATAAATTCAACAGGCATGTTGGAAGACACCTATGCCATTAATATACAATGACCATTTTTGAAGACACCTAGCAGGATTTATTTCCATTAATGTGGTAGTTAATACCACCATACATGTTGTCTACATCCTCTCCAGCATAACTTGTTCAAAGCACTCTCCCCTAAGTGTCATGCAACCCAAATACGAGTTATTTTTATTGTAATTTTTTTGTGTGCCTTTACATCTGAGTCACTTTTATTGGTATGTTCATAATGTCCCTCAAGGTTTTCATTCACATACTAGTAAATGTTATTAATTTTGTGTCAAATTTTATCAATTTCTAAATTCAATGGCCATGTTGGAATATGAATGTCATTAATATGAAATTAATGCTCATGTTTGAAGATGCTTGGTAGGTTTTTTTGTATTAATATGACAAATTAATATTGCCAAAGATAATATCTACAACCTTTTTAATGTGTCTTATTCAAGTCACTCTCTCCTCATAATCATCGAACCCAAATGCCTCATCTAAAAAATACAATATTTCACATAGATTGTAGTGTCATTGTGTTAGAGGTATGAAACATTACCCATATCTAAACCCAAAGCATCAACATGTTTTCATTCACATATGAATCAACATTTCTTAGTATTTAGATTAAATCCATGGAGGTTTTCATTTACATACTAGTAACTTGGGATGAAAGACTAAACATTTACTAGTATGTGGATGGAAGACATGAAGGTTTTCATTCACATACTAGTAAATGTTATTGTTATTGTATCAACTATTAGTTAGTTCATCAAATACCAATTTATTCCCTAGAGGTTTTCATTCACATAACAACATATATATGATACAAAAACCTCTATGGTAAAGTGGTAGTTGATGAAAACCTCTAGGGCATAAAGGGGTAGTTGATGAACTAACTAATAGTTGATACAAAAGCAACAACATTTATTGGTATCTGAATGAAAGCCTTTAGGGATTCAATCTAAATACTAAGTAATATATATATATATATATATATATATATATATATATATATATATATATATATATATATATATATATATATATATATATATATATATATATATATAACCAATTTTTTTTATGAATTCAAATTGTTGTATTATTTATAGATTTGATGAATTTGTATTTAACTACATTAAAATGTCATGTTAATCTTGTTTAGAATGTCATGTGAAAATTACACTCACTCATAGTAAGTATGGGATGAACAATGATGGAACCCAATGGCCTTTTATATAGAATGAATTATTTAACAAATACTTTAGCTTCAACATGTTAGATAGATGACACATTACATGCCTTTAATTTTTTTTAAATTGAACATCTATTACTACATTCATGTTGCTTTGTTATTTATATTTTTAACACATTTATATTTCCATGCTTGTAACATTTATACTATGTAATGATTTCAAAATTAAGGCCAAGTTTTGTTGCTCCCTCCTTCATATAATATGGTGGGATTACTTGAGAACACAAACTTAAACCACCTAGTATGCCATTTTATGTCATTTTATAGGTGTGACCAATAGTTGGGATCCAAATTTCCAATGATTTTTATAAATTTGACCAATAATAATATACAAAATTAAACAATGTTTTTTGCATTAGCCTAAAAAAAGTGCATCGAGGACGATTGTCCAGCTAATATGGGTCATCAATGGGCCATTTTGGAAGATTCATGTGTTTGTATGTTTAAAAATTCAATGGTATTTGGATGGAAGCCTTGAGGTTTTTCATTCACATACCAATAAACATTATTATCTTTCTATTAAAATTAAGATTTTTATTCACATACTTGTAAATGTTGAGCCAAATGTATCAAACCAAATCCTTTTATGAATTCATTTTATTATGCCATTTATATGTTATTATGAATTCATGTTGTTTTATTATTCATTTAAATTTTAAAAATTACAAATATTATTTTCCATAGTTGTTTTTTATATGTTTTCCATTTTATTCTCAATTACTTATATATTTGATTGATTATTATAGTTTAGTATGAGTAATGTTAAGAATAAGATGCATTTTATTTTATTTTATTGACACATGAAATAATGAATAGTAGAGTAAAACAATTTCCTATTGTTGTATATGAATATATTAATGAAGATAAACCCACTACCAACTAACAAGAGAGGGAGGTGACTAAAGAGCAACCCATTGTTAAGGAGGTAGAGAATGAAGTTGTTAAATACTAAAACCCTTCCAAGCCCCTACATAGAGAGTGGAAAAATGATCATATTTAAAGTGATATGTGAGATGTGGATGAAAATGTTTAATTGATAAAAAATTCACCAATAAATTGGGGCCTAAAACCATGCACTTTGTCTAATTGGCTAAAAATAATTACAACTATCAAGAGGGTGCCACCCAATATTTTATCAGATGAAGAAGTAGCTGAGATCATGTAATGGTTCAAGGAATTATATAAAATGGGACATGGTTTATAAATATCACATTTTAAGGTACACATTTCCCATATATTTGAAATGAAGCCTAGCCCTTTCAATGATGGGGTCCCTAAAAAGTCATGGTGGGCAAGCTTAAAAAAAAGGCATCCTAATTTTTTTATGAGAATAGTAAAAGGACATGAAATATATAGGGATGTGATACTAACTCTCCCTGCCATAATAAAATTTATTATGATAAATTAATAATTGTGTATGCCAAAAATCATTATGGGCCACACAAAATATGAAATTATGATGAGATGGGGGTGTAACATGGAATTAATTGTGGTATGTGAGTCCACCAAAAAAGGGGTAAGGAGTGCGCCATAGCTAATGTCAAAGAGTAGATAATGGATCAAAATTTTATCATGTGTGAATATATCCATCCAAATTATCCCATGAATCTACCTCTTCAATGCTAATATACAGTTTCAAATTTTCATTTTGAGTTATGAACTAGGTGCATGTATGGCTTCCCAAGCCCATTCATGAATGATGAAAGAGTTATTTATTAATTGGTTGCATCATTTATCAAAATATGTACTAAGATGAGATTAACCTACAACATATTCTCATATTTAATGGGAATCACAACCATGTTTAACTATCAACAATTGAAGAGGCTAGAGCTTTGGGGATTGACTTGCTTACATTGCCCATACACACTAGCCACAAATTGTAATAATTGGATGTAAGTGTGTTTGGTCTATTTAAGGCCTAATTTAGGAGTGAAAGGATGTCAAGGATGAAGAAAAATCATCTTTTAGAGATAAATAAACAATAAATGGTGACTTTGGTTAGCATAGTATTGAATATGACATAAACTCCTAATAATATAAAATATGGATTTATAAGGACAAGTATTTGGCCCCTAAACCCTGAGGCAATAACCAATGACATGAATCCAAGTTAATCATTAAATGTTAAAGAGGATGGAGTTAGTGCCAAAAAAAATATAATGAGGTTGACAGGACTAGATGAGGAAGACATTCAAGCTATTATACATAAGATGGATCAAATGTAGCAAATAAATGCTGTTGAAGGTGAATATGAAAAAAATGTAGAATGTTGTCAACCAATAAACTCATTTTAATCATAGTCAATTATTAAATACAATTGGATATTTATTTAATGTCCCTTCTAATGAAATGGATGTGACATTCACTTTCAACCAAGACAAGTTAAGTTTGCCTACCCATGTAAACCCACCATAATGGATGAAGAAGGGGAAAATAATCTTGGCCTTAATTGGGAATTAATGGAATCATATGTTTTAATGTCAATGCCATCATCGATGTCTTTTATCCCACCTGAGATAGTTCATTATGTAGTAAGCAGATAACGGGGTGTAAAAGATGAAACAATTCATTTAAATGTCAATGAGGACATAGTAGAAAATGTATTCTAAGATTTGGATTATAGCCAAGCAAAAATGAATAAAAAAATAAATTCAATATCATGATTTCTTAAATTGTTGACTAAAAAGTGGCAAATAAATTTGGAAAAAAATGCATTTAGAATGAGCAAACAATCTCAAATGCTCACATCAGATGACTATATGTAAATGTTTATAAAACATGATTCTCACAAAAAGTATATTGAAGAGTCGAAGGTAAGGAAGAAATAACAGGTTGATGAGATGAAATCCCTTAGGCAAGATGAGAGGGAAAACAGGGGAAAACAAAATATTTAAAATTAAATTAAAAATAAAGAGAAGGATCAAGAGAAGACACAACAAATGCATGAAAAGCATAAAAATAAAGAGCATGATAGAAGGGAGAGGGAATTTGAGAGGGTTAGAAAATAATTAAAAAGGCAAAGTAATTTAAGCAAAAAATTCAACCCTCTTCACAAATAATATCACATATTAAAAGACATCATCAATGTTATATCCCCAATTGTTTCGTGTGGGAGCCCTCCTAATTTTGTTAACATGGTAATAAATCCCACTAAGGAGATAACCCTTGAAAGACCAACTGAAACTCCACTTTCTCCAAATATAGGAAATGAAGGGCATAAATTGATTTTTCCACCTTAGATGGTGCAAGTTTTTTTCACCTTAAATAAATCATTTGTTTTTTATATGTAATGAGATAAACAAAGTATATTATGTAATTACAATGTTCCATTACAGGAAATTTACTTATTATCTAATGTAATGAAATGTATTAAGTTTTTTATATATTTTAATGAAGTCTATTAAGTAATTTAATGGTCATATATTGTATTGAGTTTGGTTATGTAATATAATTAAATTAACTTATTATCTACCATTCATAATGGAAATGGATCATAAGCTTAATGAAAGGTGAAAACCCTTCACCTAAAAGTGAGTTCTCTATTGTTCCTATTCACTCTTTACTTTGAAATCCATCATCATTACCCATAGGAAACAAACATAAATAACACAGATAAATAATATAAGAAATACATAGTTTAACATATTAATTTATTTATTAAATTTTAAAAAATAAGTATAAGAGCATTACAAACTTCACAAACATAAAATGTGCTAAGAAAAAAATGTAATCAATACAAGAACATTAAAATTTTTGCAAACATATATTTTGTTAAGAAACATAATGTAAAAAATGTAAAGTAGTACAATAGTTTCAAACATAAAAAGTGTCAAGAAACATAATGTAAAAACTTTTGAAAATTCTATAACTTTGAACAGGCTAACAAACATTCACCCCTTATAGTAATTAAACTTCTATAAAAAATAATAAACCATTTATAATGTAATTGACAATAGAATGGAAAACATATCAACAAATACTTTTAATGTTGAAAATGTGAATGAATAATAAAACAACATGACTTTACAACATGTCAATTAAAAAATAATGTGAATTCTAAAAAAATGGTTTGATACATCTGACTCAATATTTATTATTATGTGAATGAAAATCTTAATTTTGATACAAAGACAATAACATTTACTAGTATGTGAATGAAAAACCTTTAGGGCTTCCATCCACATATCAATAAATAACCCTTCATTGCATATTAATGATCCATATTAATTACACACCGATAATCACTACAATTATTTTAAAAATAGGTAGTCAACATTTATTGATATGTCAATGAAAACCTTATTCTAATATAAATACAATAACAATTACTAGTATGCAAATGAAACATTCATTTTGATACAAAGATGATAACATTTATTGGTGTGTTAATCAGTACCTTCAAGGCTTCCATCCACATACTAGTAAATGTTTAGTCGTCCATCTTAATTTCAAATCTATTTGCACCCAAACAAGAATTTGTGTTATACCATTAAATGCTCATTCTTCCATCCAAATTTCAAATCTCTTTCCATCCAAATAAGCATTATTGTGTGGGAAATTTTAATGGGTGCTTACAAAAGCCATGTAAATTTGGACATAAGAAAATAAAAATGCATCACAAATATAAATAACATAACAACATGAATGGAAAACATATCAAAAAAATCTATGACAAAGAATATTTGTAATTTTGAAAATGTGGATGAATAACACAACATTAATTGATAGCAACATATCAATAATAAAACAACATTAATTCATAAATGGATTTAGTTCGATACATCTGACTCAAGGTTTACTAGTATGTGAATGATAATCTTCATTTTGATACAAAGGCAATAACATTTTTTGGTATGTGAATGGAAACCTTAAGTGTTCCCATCCACATACTAGTGTAGGTTCACGAGAACATGTTTAGTTTGCAAGTTGTTCAAGACAAGTAATGTTTCATACCTATAACATGTTGAATCTAAATTATATGTTAAACAATGCATTCTACATAAAATGTCATTGGGTTCCATCATATTTCATCTCACATTTAATATGAGTGAGTGATATTTAACATGGCATGAATAATATTAACAAGACACTTTTATGCAGGGAAATACAAATGCACAAAAAATATAGATAACACAATGAATTCAGAAAATAGTTTGGTTTGCTAAAAAAATATTTGTTGTTGTGTGAATGAAAACCTCCAGGGATTCTACCCAAATACCAATGATTTGTGAGTCGAATGTGAATTTAAAAAAAGATAAAATTATGGGCTCAAATGTGGGTAATATTTCATCTCTCCAACATAGTGACACTACAATATTTTTGAAACACTACATTATATAGAAGAAGCACTTGGGTTCCATGATATTTAGGGGAGAGTGAATTGAACAAGGCACACTAAACAGGTTGTAGAGTTTAAATTTGGTGGCATTAACTTGCCACATTAATGAAAACAAAGTGCACCAAACGTCTTCAAACATGGTCCTTCATTGCATAATAATGATACAAAAATGATAACATTTACTAGTATGTGAATGGAAACATTGAGGGCTTCCATGAACATACCAATAAAAGTGACTCAGATATAAAGGAACATAAAAACTATAATATAAATAGCATGCATTTGGGTTCCATGACATTCAAGGGAGATTGACTTGAACAAGGCATGTTGAAAAGATTAAAGATGGTGCCAATGGTAGTATTAACATGCCACAATACTGTAAAAATGGCCAAAACATATTCAAAAATGGTTATTGCATATTAATAACTCAAGTATCTTTCAACATGGTCCTTCATTTCATATTAATAACACAAGCATGTTATAACATGGCCATTGAATTTAGAAAATAAAATGGTTTGATATAAAAATAATAATATTTACTAGTTTATGAATGAAAATATTGAGGGATGCCAATAACATACCAAAAAAATTTAACTAAGATGTGAAAGAACACAAAAACACCATGAACAAAACAATTAAAATAACAATAATAAGCACACAAAAAAACCAAACACAGTAGGGGGTTCAGTCATAGGCACACACCTGTGTGTAACATTTCATCCTTCTAATATTTTGATGCTATAATCTTTGTGAGATGCTGCATTGTGTTGAAGAGGTGAGGTCCCATGAATATTTGGGGAGAGTGACACAAAAATCCATGTTGAACAAGTGGTTGATGACATGCATAATGATATTAACTCAAAACATTAATGGAAACAAAACCCACAAAGAGTCTATCAAAATGTCCCATTGTTACATATTAATGATCCACAAGTCTTAGAACATGGCCCCTTGTTTAATATTAATCACTCACATTTCTTCCAACATGGCCCTTCATTTTTATTTATGACCCATGTTAACTTAATGATGTGCCTAGGTGTACAATTGTTTTAGCCAACATAAAAAACATTGTTTGTTTGTATAATATTATTGGTTAAAATTATAAAATTTATTAGACATTAGGTTCCAACTATTGGTCACACTTATAAAATAACCAATAAATGATATGTCTACGTATAAATCATCATACGACTTCAAGCAACATCATATTACCTTTTAGATTATTTATTTAAACTAAAAAATGTTAAACTCTGTAAATTTAAAATTTTACATTAGAAGGTGGTGTAATATGAAAGAAGTGAGACCCCAAAGTTAGGGATCTCAACTACTAATCCATTTCCCTAATTATTATTGAAGGGGAAAAAATGATGTTTTTATACATGTAGTAATGGTTCTTACTAAGTTCACTAGTTAATTTACTTTCGTGCATGTTTTTTTTTGCATTTAGACCTACACATTAAAACTAATGAAATAGATCTCAAAAAAATTATGATTGAAGGTTTCTTAAATTTTGATCCTAAATATATTAATGGGACATTTAGTTATTTAATAATTATCCCCATTCCAGATTGGACTAAAAATGGCCCACTACTTGATAACATCCAATATGATGTTGAAGGCTAGAAAGTCCTCAAGGTAGCCATGAATAAATATCTAAATAGTGAGAAATCTTCTTTTGGTGAATGAAAAAATTATATAGTGATTAAACCATGTTATTTTAGCTAGTGATGGTAGCTCCCTCTATATTATTAAGGATGAGAAGGATAAAGCTTATGGGGTTTATTCTCAGCCTCTTCCACATGTTGAACTTACTATTAAGGAGGTGAATATATTGTTACATGTAATTTTTATGAGAATTCAAAATAAAAGGTAGGTTGAGCCTTAAAATCTAGTGAACCATCTTCTTATTGATCATCTTCTTATCATCGTCTATTAAATTTTTTTTCACGATATATTTTCTATGGATTCTTGTCTTATTTTTTTATATTTGATTGAAGGTTTGACAATCCCTCATACATTATATTATACAAAAAAATAAGATTAAAAAGATGAGATTCACCCGAGATAGTAACAACAAGAACAAATATCTAAAAGGGTTACAAAACACTAGCCTCAAAAGACACACGATGAAAAAAAACCACCACCTCAAAACGAGACAACAAAATTAAAAAAAAAATTAGTGAACCACCAACCAACAAGCCACCACCCACTTAAGAGCCACTTGAACCAATAGTCGATGGGGAATCACCTCTAGGGTCTCCTCTACCAGCCACTTGTGCCAATTGATTGTCATCCAAAACTTCACTCCTCCATCCTCCATGCCGGTTCACCATGCCAATTCTACCATCAATCATAATATCCATGGACCCACCTACATGCTTCACAATTACTTTCCACCTTCAGAGTCTTGGCCTTCCCACGTCTTTCATAAATAACTCACCACCCACACTAGGAATCACTTTCATGGAGGCCAAACGAGCCTACATGTGGGAAGAGACTACCTTTCTATGATTCAAGGGGCCCACACTCAAATCTAATGGAGGATTTTAAGACCATTGGGAAGGATCCCCACGAATATTGATTAGAGATTTCACTATAGATAACATCCTAAAGGATTTTCTCATGCTTAGAGTTGCCACAATTGATGCTATTGGGGATCACATTGCATTCAAGTCATGTACTAGCATAAATCTTCCCTCTAGGGTATGGTTTTTTAGGCAATACTATAGAAACTCCATATGTTTCACCAACACACTAAACTGTTCCTCAAAATCTTGAAAAGCTTGCATATGGATTAGCCCTAGGTCATCCTACTCAGAAAAGGGAAGTGAGCATAAAGCTCCCCAAGAAAACCCCTCCACATCTTCTTTCAAACCCACTCAAAATTTTGGATGGATAATCTTGTACACCATAGACAAAGTTGCATGTTTATCCTTTAGAACAAAAAGTGAATTCTCAATCAAAGCTGGCATGGCCAAAGAATTGACTTTCACATAGTAGCTCATCTCTATAAAGCCCAAACCTATCACTTCCTTTACCGCTTGCAATACACCTCTTGAATAATGAAAATCCACTTAAATTGAAAGTCAAATAGTCATCCCTCAAAGGCCATCTCCCTCACGGTTGCTTCAACCCATAACAAGGGATCACTCAGTGCCACCTATAACATTTGGTCCATGGTGTCAAAATCCATTGAGACCTACCAGAACACCCAGGAGAGTAGCGAGAGAGTTAAATATCAACTATAATGAGGGCACCTCCATCCGCACCTCCTTCAATATATAATAGCAAGGGGCATGTAATGCGTGGGAAATGAAACCCCCAACACCAAAATGAGTGCCAATCAAACATGACATGCTCAACACTGAAACTTCACCACCTCAATTCACCTAATCATAATAGTGACCCCTAAAAATTCTAACTATTCCAATCATTGTTAGCAATGATTTCTTCAACCTGTGATATTCATTTCTTTGCTAGACTATTTGCCATATAGTTTGTTCCCTAGAAGTAGTGAGTTACCTCCTAGAAGATAGGATTATCTAACACTCCCCATGCATAATTTAGAATGTTGTCAATATTCTAAGATCCAACCTTCATGTTTCATAATGCCTAGATGATAACCATTGAATAACCTTATATAAGGACCCAATTAATCCTACATTTCACCATAAGATCCAATACCAAGACGATTCCCTAAGCCTCACCCTTGTTATTGGTGCCATCTACCAATTTCTTCAGTGTGGTTTAGATTAGGGAACCAACACAATCCTAAATTACACACCTTGCTCTAGAGGCCCCTAGGTTTCCCCTTACAGCTCCATCAAAGTTTAATTTGAACAGTCTTAGAGGGGGAGGAACCCGCTCCATTCCATTCTCATGTCTTGAAACCTTCAAAAACACAACCAATCCATTAATGGGAGTGGATCCTTCTCTTATTGATATAGATAGCCCTGAAGGTATTGGTCTCAAAAGAGGCTATTATCCAAGGATGGTTGAAAAATTATTTGATTATGAAGTTTATGGATAGGCTAAATTTATTTAGAACTTAATGACCCAATTCAATCAAAGATGTGGAGAGGAAGATGCCTTCATCAATAAGGTATTGTTTCTAATGGTGAGGACCATTTTGTGTTTATAGAGAGATGAAATCCTTGTGGAAGGTCATGTTGGTGGCTCTAAAGTACCTATTGTTCTTGTTGAAGGTTATGAAAGAGCTATTCAAGACCCTACTTGTGTCAATTGTACTATGAACTTGTCTCTTGGCACTCAAAGCTACCTTAATAATAAGATAAGAAAATTTTAATTATTGTATATTGGTTTTTATCTTTGATACTTTGTAGTTTTTATTATGTGCAGCCTTTTTTAAGTTATATTTATGATAATACTTTTTTCAAATTAATTTTATTATTTTTATTTTTAGTACTTAGATTTCCTTTTGGAATATACTTTTTATGTAAACTTCTTTAATAGATATAAAGAAAATACTTTCAATCTCAAACATAAGATCTATGTTATCCATATAAGATGGTTAACTTCAACAAAAAATAATGAATTTTATAAAATTAAGAGCTAACTCACATGGACCATATAGTGAAATCAGATCCACAGATTTCTCAGAAAATTAAAAAAATCACAACCTAATTTCTTTATATAAAAGAAAAACACATTTCTTTTTAATTTAAAATGAATAGTTCCTCTAAATAATGTTTATCCATGCAAGTGAGACATGTTGAGCTTAATCTTGGAATAGAAGTTAATCATAATGTCATGGTTATTAAACATATTCTTGGACATGAAGATCAGTCACACGTCTTATTGAAGGGAAGACAAAATGATGGTGTTCAATGTCTGAGGGTTTCGATCTGCCATATTTTATGTTAAGATGCATTTCTTTTTCCTTTTATTACACACAAACAACACCACTATCGACAATTTTTACTAATGGCTTCCACATTGGAAACCAACTGATTAACATATTCATATTTCGAATTACTCCAAATAGTTTAAGCATTGGCTTGTTATTCATATAAAAAAGCAAGTGGGTGGCATGATTGGGAAGATCGGTACCAACATGCCAACTTTGTCAATGCTGGCAGTGATGAGTTTTATTTAAATCTGAACAGTCAAATTAACATCATAAGTTTTTCTTTGTCTTGCCTGAGTTTTCAGTCAGCAGAGGCAGAAGAAAAAATAATTTCTTCAACATTTGGGAAAATGCACCGATTGCATTGTATAAGTTTATTCTCAAAGATTGGAATTTGAGAAATCTTAATAAACGGGCCAAAACACAGTTTGAATGAGTAAACGGTCAAACATTGGGAAATGATAGAATGGAAAGCAGTTGGAATTACTGAGTCTGAAATTAAATGGCACAAAACACTATATCGACCCATGGCCAAAAAGTCCAAACTCAATGACAGTTCAGTACAATATAATATAGCTCCAATAAAGTGGGATAAAGTTGTTTTCATAAATGGGTCCGGTTAGATTAAAATCCCACATTTCTCTCTCCATGATTTCTTTGTTATTGACAGATGGTAGAGCCTGTACTTTGCTTTAATATCAGCTTCCTGTGCACTACTACCTATGATGCATCAAAACAGGAAAAAAGACAATGAATTTTGCTCTTTTAATAAATTCAGCTCAGCAACTTTGGTAGTGAATGATTAATGTAGGAGGAAATTAGAGTCTGAATGGGCCCTTCCATTGAGTTTTCTCTCTTTGCTTTACCAACCTCTTCTTTTCACAAGAATCTTATAAATCAATGCAGGACCCATCACAGCATAATGTCCTTATGCCGCCTCTGAATTGGGGGCAGAAAAAGTATTATAAACTTTAAACATAATTCACTTGAATTTGTAAAAGCTGACTGCAGGGTTTTACACTCCATATTGATAGGTTACCATGGCAATAATGGTGATTGACCAATTGAATAATTCATTGAATGATAAGATGAGATGTAAGGACCCTCAACATTTTTTCCGAGTCCAAAAGCTATGCTAAAATGATAAAATAACTAATCATTTGTTCTTTACAGTTTCCTGATAAAGACATTTCTGACTTAAGCCCCCAAGCACAATTATTTTCATTTAACATATGATAAGCCTAATATTTTTAATTAGCTAATGCAAGATAACATCATTAACTTATAATATGGTTTTATGGTTATAGAATGTTTGAATAATCATGATAACTATTTTTTTTTCCCCAATTTCTTGTCTTCTCAAAGAAGCATCCAAACATATGTTCATATGGAGAACATTATAAAGTTGTCAATGTCTAATCGATGCCTTTTTAATTTTGAAATATAGTACCTTTTATTTTATATTTATAAAATAAAATGCATTTTCTTAATAAGATGGTGTACAATGAATAAATGAGTTTTTTATAAATTACAATTTAAATATTCATAAACATTTAATTAGGCTTAAAATAGATGTATAATAATAAATAAATCTTTAATTTTTAAAAATTAAAGAAGGTAAGACAAGTGTATAGTTTAATAATGTATTTTGAATATTGAGATATCAATCTGTATTTGTTATAATAAAAACTTTAAAAGCTAGTGATGAATAGAGATGGTTGTCTAATTTGTTAGGTTCCACTTTTTGGATGTTCAAACCATTTAATTTTATTTTTATTACATATAAGAAAAAAAAATCTATTTTTATAATTGTGTTTGTCTAATCTAGGGCTCCAAAAGTCTCACTCATTTTTTGTGCCTTCACTCAGGGCATTAAGAAAATGGACATCTTCTTTCCTTTATTATATTTAGATTTAAAAACTATAAGGAGTAGAACACATATTTTTGGGCTTGTATTATTCCGAGGAATGGTTGAACTATCTTTATATTTTTCAAACCCTTCAATAGTATATAAAATTGAAACAACACTTCAAAAATTGAAGGAAGTATCCATGAGGTAAATTAATGCAATCAAATATTGTCATTAACGCAATTTAATGCTACAATGAATGTTCTAATGATCTATTCATTTCCTTAAATGCTTGTAAATGCTCAATATATACTTGCAAACAATAATAATATGTTTTTCTAGTGATACATAATTTTTCTGATGATTTCTAATTTCCTAAATGAGCTACAGTGCTTATGTATTTATAGATGAATTGAATTCTAACTACGATTCTATATTGGCATTTAATAGTGTAAAATAAAATAAATGAACAAGGGTCACATGGGGCAAGGGGTAGAAGGGCCTATAATAAAATCGCCAAAACCATACACTTGACGCTTCTAGCATGCCAAAAATGTCAAGTTCATATTTTTGGTAGCAGAGGAAGAACAATGAAGTTTTTTAGGATGGAGATGACAATAGCTAGAAGGTGTTATGAGTATGTGCAAGGACCACTAAGAGGCAATGATTATGAAAAAAACTAATAATTTTAACCAATAATCATCAAGTGTATAAAAGTCTTATACATATGAAATTTAACAACTAATACATTCTTAGGGGCCATTTTTCATGTCTCTATATACTTGCCAATCCTATGATAACATTCTTTCAATTTATACGTCTGCGTGGGTAAGTGGAAATCGTACAATAATTTACTAAAATATGGAAACTTGAAAATAATAAAATTGATTTTACTAAAGATGTGTCAAGAAAAAAGCCTCTAAACTTGTGTTCAATCTTGCATACATATATGATAATAATTTTTAGTAACAAAAATAAAACTAAACCAAAATTCTTAGTAATACTCTAAATGAAGCCAAGTACAATCCTGAGTACAATTCTAAATAGATGTGATGTCAAATGAAATTGCGATTGAATCATATAATTATATTAGATTTAGGCCTACACATAAATAAAATATGAAATAGTGTAAAGTTGAGTTAGGTACCTTGTTAGTCATGGGCAGAATTTTTTTCAATGACCCCTACAAAAAATCCCTATATATAATTATGGATAATCAATTTCAAAATGGTGGTGAATCAGGTTGGAAGGTGAATAATTGAACATGTGAATTAAGTGTTAGAACATGATAAATTGAGGGTAGCCGATGAGGGGTTGAGCACTATGAAATGACAAAAATTATGAGAAAATAAATGACAGAACGGGATATGCAAAGGCATCTAAATAATAACATAAATGACCATATACACATACAAATGATCTTTTAGATATGAATATGAGTGTCTACATATGCAGATGGTCATATTCCACGCAAATGGATGGACAACTAGACATATGTGCATAGGTGGCTAAACACATGGATAAATGGCAAGTTATATCAATAGGGGATCATCTATACATACATATGATCATCTACATATGTAGATGATCATTTTCATGTGCAAATGACCATCTTCATGTGCATATGATCATCTACATATACAAATGGTCATTTTCATATATAGATAACCATGTGTGTGCATAGATGATTATTGACATATAGAGATGATCATCTACATATGTAGATGTTCATCTATTTGTGTGGATGATCATCTATCTATTCAAACAATCTTCTTTCCATGTAGGTGATCATCTGTGTATACAGATGGCCATCTGCCTTTGTAAATGGTCATCTGGTTTGGTGGATAACCATCTAGATATCCAAGTAATTGTTTGTCTTTGTAGATTAATGCCTATAGATTCATCTAGTCATCTATGTATGTGGATGGTTGTCTTTATATGTAGTTAGTCACCTTTGATGAATGCCTATAGATTCATCTAATCATCTGCATATGTGGATGGTTGTCTTTATATGTAGTCAATCACCTTCATTTGTTGACATTTAACTTATTTGATGTTGCCCTCACTTTTCTTTTCAAAAGGAACCTTGTTGATCATTTTTCAATTTTCCACCTCTAATATTCTTGTGCTTTAGCCTCCTTCTATCGATTGTCCTCTCTACCCACTAGGCTAAACATAGTCTTACCAAATTCTAACACCACTACAATAATGACCACTATGAGCTTGTCTATAGAGGTTAAAACCCAATACAAAAATATAATATGCACATTGTTCCTCAAACTTCTAAAATAAGAAGATACATACAAAGAATGGATAGAAATGTGCAATTTTTATGGGATCATTTACATGCCAAAGTATAACAAAAATACTTGCTTGATGAACTTTTTCTTAGAAAGCTTCAACATTGCAACAATGAAATTTAAGATCACCATCAGATCGCATTCTTTTTCCTTTCGAATCTCTCTCAAGGACATCCACAGATTTATAGGCCTACCCCACAAGAAAATAAACCATGTCACTACATAGGCCTTCCTATCTGATATGGATAAAAAATATTTGGAATCCCACTATGGCCTATAAATGGATGGTATAATGTTTTTGTATTATAATTCCTCAAATTTTTAGACTTGTTTTACTTCTGTTAGTGGTTATTACTAGTAACTTGTTCATAGTTTTATTAATTTACAACTGCCCATAATTATAACAAAAGAAGGCTTAATGTTGAATGTGTAACACATCCATATCTACTTTGCATGATTGAACTTTTTAAATCTAGATTAGTAATTTAGGGAAGAGCATCAAACATTCTAATTTGGGCTCTTGTGTATATCCTACACAGTCTTGGTGGGCAATAATTTGATTGGTGTTCATTTTTATTTAATAGAATTAAATATGATTTGAATTTTTCTCTTCAAAATGAAAATAATATATTTTCACGTACAAAGTTTATTATTGTATTCTAATATGAGGAATTTTATCGATTGGAAGGAACAAATATTCCAATGGGTCTGGCTAAAAAAATGGTTGTCAACACACTTTCCATTATAGAGCAAGAGGCTAGGATATTATGCATTATAATTATTTTAAAATGATTTTATAATGTCTTAAATATAACTAATAGTC